>WAAF01008176.1:231873-449814 GCA_013400475.1 Tricholaema leucomelas
GAGGTGTCCCTGCCTGTGGCAGGGGGTTGGAGCTGGATGATCCTTGAGGTCCCTTCCAACCTAAACCATTCTATGATTCTATGATTCTATGACCCCACCTTGAATACTGCATCCAGTTCTGGTGTCCCCAGCATAAGGGGGACACAGAACTGTTGGAGCAAGACCAGAGGAGGGCCCCAAAGGTGATCCAAGAACTGCAACACCCCTGCTGTGAGGATAGGCTGAAGGAGCTGAGGTTGTTAAGCCTAGAGAAGAGAAGATTGCGAGAGGATGTTATAGAGGCCTTCCAGTACCTGAAGGAATCCACAGGAAGGCTGCAGGGGGACCTTTCATAAGGGTGTTTAGTGATACAGCAAGGGGAAATGCTTTGAAGCTGAGGATAACAGGCTTAGACTGGATCTAAGGAAGAAGTTCTTCAGTATGAGGGCGGTGAGACTCTGGAATAGGCTGCCTAGGGAGGCTGTGGCTGTCTCCTCCCTGGGGAGTGTCCAAGGCCAGGTTAGATGAGGACTTGAGCAGCCGAGTCTAATTGAGAGGTATCTCTGGCCATGGGAGGGATGTTGAAGTAGATGATCTTTGAAGTCCCTTCCAATCTAAGCCATTGTAGGATTCTAATAAGAACATGGTGTGAGACAAGATCTTTTGTTGTTGTCTTTTCATTACTTTTCACATAGGAATTAAGTGCCTGCAAATTATTCAGGGCTTCTAAATTTTAAGTCTTTGTTGCTAATTTGTTGTCTAAAGCAGGGTTCTAAGTATCAGGTGAGGAGTTCAAGTTCAAACAAGAGTAGATGACCAAGCACAGATGTACTTGTAAAAACTGACAATCCTCTTTGTTTTTTAATCCTCCAGCGTTTACTGCCCCCACCTGCTATGGTTGAAGAACCAGAAACCACACAAACTCAAGAGATGGAAGTAGAAGGTGAAGTACAAGGCACACAGGAAGATGCAGAAGGAGGAGGAGGAAATAAGGCAGTGGAAGAAACAACAAAGGAAGGTGAATCCAAAGTGGCCGAAGTGGATGAACATCGAACAATGCCAGAACACCCTGGCAGAGACAGCGACAGTGGAGACAGTGAACCTGAGAATGAGACTGAGAAGTGATTGATCCTTGGGATGTTTGTCCTCTACATCTTTCGGACCATGACTGGCGGGGGGGGGGGTGTGTGGAAAGCAGCTAGAAATGGAGAATTTATATTTTTCCCTTTTTTTTGGTTTGTTGTTTTTTTTTTTACATTGACTTTTTAAAATGGTTGCTGGAGTAATGTGACCTGTTTGTTATATTTTATTACCTTCTTTCTGCAGAATGTTTGGCAAACACTGAGTTCCTGTCAGTATCAGGAATGCCATTTCTTTAATGCCCTCAAATAAGACAGTTTCCTTCTCATAAATTCCTTTTTTATGCCTGGTTTGAATATCTGACTTTTAATTCAATCACTGAGTTATCTGTTAAACCTCGTGGATTAATTATCTTTGATATTAGTCAGACACTTGTAGTAGTTTATTTATTATTGTGCAATCTTTAGGCAGAGCTGAGTGTGTGTCCTGGCAGCTCAGTGCCAGCGGGCTGGTTACAAGAGAATGGTTTTCTCCTTCTCCCCTCTTTGGGTGAGTAAGGAGGAAAGGAGCAGGGAAAAAGCCAAGCTGTCAGCTGAGATACAGACAATTTCCTGTTCTATTGCAGGGACATCAGATTACAGAAAGGAAAAACAGAAAACCAGGAGGAAAGGTACCAGTGTACATAGCAGGGGAAACCACAAAAACCCACCGCTGCTGTGCACAGGCAAGAAACCGCTTCCTCTGGTGGCATCCCAAAAAGCTGGCAATACTTTGGGAGAAGGGATGTGCTGAGCTACAACTCTCTGCAGCCACCTGAAAGGGCCATCAGCTTGATCAGAAGGCTGGAGCACCTCTCCTATGAAGACAGACTGAGATAGAGTTGGGATTGTTCACTCTGGAGAGGAGAAGGCTCTAAGGAGACCTTATTGTGGCCTTCCAGTATCTGAAGGGGGCCCTACAGGAAAGCTGGGGAGGGACCTTTTAGGGTATCGGGTGGTGATAGAACTAGGGGAATGGAGCAAAACTAGAAGTGGGTGGATTCAGGTTGGATGTTAGGAAGAAGTTCTTCACCATGAGGGTGGTGAGACACTAGAAGAGGTTGCCCAGGGAGGTGGTGGAAGCCCCATCCTTGGCAGGTTTTAAGGCCAGGCTGGATGTGGTTCTGAGCAACCTAATCTAATGTGAGGTGTCCCTGCCCATGGCAGGGGGGGTGGAACTAGATGATCCTTGAGGTGCCTTCCAACTCTGACAATTCTGTGATTCTCTGAAGATGTTCTTCTGAGTCACTTGGTCAAGAGGACTCAAACTAGTCTGGGATATGCATCCTCCAGAAATCCATGCCAGCCAAGAAATCTGGACTTTGCTTCTTCCTCTTCCCTTTCTCAAACTCCTTCTGTTGTGTCACCCCACATGATGATTTCGTCAATGTACTGCAAATGTTCTGAAGCTCTACCCTGTTCCAATACAGTCTGGATCAGTCCATGGAAGTGGTGGGGCTGTGTTTGCACCCCTGGGGAATCAATTCCAGGTGTAGTGGACACCTCCAGGTAAAAGCAATTTGGTCCATTGAATTGGGACCTTAAGTTCTTACAATTTCCAGATTCCCAGGTTACAGAAATTTCAGCTGCTGGTTTTGTTGATCATTATCTCCATCCCTGGAGATATTCGAGGTGAGGCTCGACAGGTCTCTGGACAACCTGATCTTGTTGAGAATGCCCTTACTTACTGCAGAGGAAGTTGGACTGGATGACCTTTGGAGTTCCCTTTTAACCCAGACCATTCCATGTTATGATTCTGTTATTTACAGAAGAAGTAAGGATGCAGCTTTTCAACAGAACTGCTTTTTTGAATTAATTAATGTTTTGACATATATTTCCTTGGCTTTAAGAGGACACAGTAACTGCCCAGGATAGAGCCACACAAGGAAGCAAAATGAAAGTAGTTCCCTAAATGCAGGAACTGCAAAACATGCAATATTGATATTGAAGACATAATGGTTGATTATTTTTTTTTCTAGGGTAATTTCCAAGTGTGCCTGTTTCAGAAAGTGATCAGAGAAAGATTTCTCCCTGGTTCATCAAGAACAGGTGCCAACTTGGACAGTGGTTCAATAAGGCTTAGCAATTTCCAAGTAGATTTTCAAGCAACATGAGGGCTCCTCTGGAGGACTGAATCCAGTTCTGGGCTCCCTGGAGTCTCCATTTCTGCAGTCATTCAAAACCCACCTGAGTATTGTCCTGTGCAACTTGCTGTAGGTGATTCTGCTATGGCAGGGGGATTGGACTCAATCTCCAGAGGCTTCTTCCAACCTCAAGTACCTTCCTGGGCAACTTGTTCCAGTGCTCCATGCCCTCATGGTGCAGAACTTGTTCCTAACATCCAGTCAAATTTTCTCATTTCAAACCATTGCCCCTTATCACTACAGGCCTTTGTGAACAGTCTTTCTCCATCTTTCTTGTAGCCCCCTTCAGGTACTTGAAGGTCACTCTTAGGTCTCCCTGGAGCCTTCTCAGGTGAAAAAGCAATAGGCTAAAGTTAAATGTGAGTCAAGCTCCATGAAATGTGTTTATTGCATGCTGAAATCTCATCTGCCCCTCCACCTGAAATCACCCTTCCCCCATCAGCTCAAGGAGCTCAGAAAGAACAAATCCTAATGCTTGCTATTGATTCACAGTCTTCTTTAATGTTTTTCAGTCACTGAAATGAGGATTTTTCCAAGACTACTCAAGCTTATGTGAGCAGAACCTGTGCTCTTTCTTTGCTTGTTTGGATTGCAAGGCTTGTGTACTGGTTATTAACAAATTGTCTGCCTTGGGAGAGGAAATGTTACAGTGTGGAGCATGGGGGGTGTTAGGTTCCACATGGTAACGTTCACATGTTCACACAGGGTCAAGTATCAGAGAGCCTTCAGGCAAGGAACAGCCAGCTCAGCTGAGGGTTGTGGTCTTTGCTTTCCAGGCTGCTCTCTGTAAGTATTTGAGTCTAATGATGGTTTATTGTGACTCAGTGGTTTAGGAATTGGAAAAGGATTCTGGAGGTTTTATTCCTAAAATGGCAATTTTTAGCTGACAGAGATTCCGTCAGTAATCACAGAATGTTAGGGGTTAGAAGGGACCTCAAAAGATCATCCAATCCAACCTCCCCCTGTCAGAGCAGGATCACCTAGGGCAGGTCAAACAGGAACACATCTAGGTAGGTTTTGAATATCTCCAGTGAAGGAGGCTCCACAATCTCTCTGGGCAGCCTGTTCCAGGGCTATGTCACCCTCACAGGGCAAAAGCTTTTCCTTCTGTTCCTTGGCACGTCCTGTGCTCCAGCTTGCACCCATTGCCCCTTGTCCTATCATTGGATATCTCTGAGCAAAGCCTGGCTCCATCCTCCTGATACTGCCCTTCACATCTTTATAGACATGAATGAGGTCACCTCTCAGTCTCCTCAGTCTCTCCTCATAAGGGAGATGTTCCACTGCCTTGAGGTCCTTGAACCGTGGGGCCCAGAACTGGATCCAGTATTCTAGATGTGGCCTCATCAGGGCTGATAAGCAGTGGAGGAGAACCTCTCTTGATCTACTAACCACAGCCCTTCTAATACACCCCAGGATGCCATTGGCCTTCTTGGCCACCAGAGCACATTGCTGGCTAATGGTCATCCTTCTGTCCACCAGGATCCCCAGGCCCCTTTCCCTCATGCTGCAGACATACAAATGGAGTAGTTTTTAAAAGGCAGTATTTACAAGGAATTGAACAAAGTCAGTGTTAACATAGCTTGTAAAAAACTCATGCATTATAGCAAAAAATTATTCTAGCACTGCACCAAAACCTGGCAAACAAACTTCTAGTGAAGACAAGATCCTTTAAGGGTATAGACTGTAGGAAAAGAGAAAATTTATTGTTATAAGTCCATGTAATAATTTTAAAAATTTATTAAGGACTTCTTCTGTGGAGACTTCCAAATCCTGCCTGGATGTGTTCCTGTGAGAACTACTCTAAGTGATCTTGCCTTGGCAGAGGGCTTGGGTCTTTTATGATCTCTGGAGGTCCCTTCTAACCTCTAAGGTTCTGTGATTCTGTGACACTTGGAGTGAAAATAAAGAACCAGTAGTGGATTTTAGTGGTATTTATTTAGCCAGCAGTTACATAGATTGCTTAATTTTCCTGTTAACACTGAGCATGTGAAACAGCTTGGGTTCTATTTTCCAGATTTACTTAAATAGAGACTTGTATAGAAACAGCTCAGCCCTTGGGCTTTAATATTGTACTGATACAAAAGTGATACTGTAATTGCACTGTAACAGCCAGAAAAATGAGGGCACAGATCAATCTACTTTAGGGTTCTAACAACCATACAGAGCTGAGATAGTTCTACAAGGCACAGACCTATGACTGAAGTCATTCAGCAAGTACAGGTGTAGGTGTGACCAAAGAAACTGCCTTAGTAACCCTTGAAGTGTGCCTTGATTTGGCTTTAGTCTGCAGAGGACTTTGAAATGGCTTAGCAATGTGGCAAAGACAGGCTAAGTTCTAAAACAATCAGGACAAGGTTTTTCAAGGGGCAAAGAAGAGAAAAGCTGCAGGACTTAATACGGCCTAAAAATAAGGTCATTACCTTTTCCTTGCCTACTCTTTTATTAGTGGTTACCAAATGCTGTTCCACGCCTTGGTTAAGGTAGGTTCTAACTTCCTTCAAAAGGGAAGCAAGAAGCAGACCCCTTCTCATCCTTCTTGGAATAGATCGCTGTGGTTCCCTGGAACATAAAAGGGTATGATTCAGGAAGCAAAGTATTGTCATGGGGAGCAGAATTTTCACAGAATGTTAGAGGTTGGAGGGGACCTCCAGAGATCAAGTCCAACCGCCCTGCCAAGGCAGGATCCCCTATGATAGTTTGTGCAGGAGTGCATCCAGGTGGGTTTTGAAAGTCTCCAGAGAAGGAGACTCCACAACCTCTCTGGGCAGCCTGCTCCAGCACTCTGTCACCCTCTCTGTAAAGAAGTTCCTCCTCATGCTGAGGTGAAACTACCTGTGTTCCAGTTTGTAGCCCTTGCTCCTTGTCTGATTGCTGCACACCACATTTCCTGGTGGAACGGCTTTGCTGCAAGGACAAAAGAAAACAATTTTGCTCCCTGAAGTCACGGAAATCTTTTTGAAAAGATGAGCTAGAGGCAGTGTTGACTACATTCTGGGCAAGCAGGATGGCACAGAGTCTGCTGAAATAAGAACTAGAGAACATTTGAAACGTTGTAGAGCAAGCAGACAAAACCAGCCGTCCTAGCCAGCAAATGAATCACAACCCACAGCAGTGGAGAAACCGAATGCCACAAAGACATATGGCAGGGTAGTTTCCTTTGCCAAACATGGTCACCCTCCTGCTAGACATAATCAATAGAAAATGAAAGCAAGCCTTGGGGGAGTTTCAGAGACTGGCCTTGTGGGTCTTGTTGCTTCCTGTGCTCTTACAATCTTTGTTTCTCAGAGGACTGGTTGCTTAGGGATCTGTCCAAAAAAGCCCAAGGCCTGTGTGATGTTTATGTGCTATACCACTGAGAAACACGTTTTAAAAGGGCTCTTTTCATTACACATTGAAAAAGCACTTTCTTAAAAGACTTTCAGCTAAGCATGCTCTCTATTTTCTTACCTTTAGGGAGGCTTCTGAAGAAGCACAGTACTCAGACTTCCAGAATTAAATCCTTGCCAATACAGGCATCAACAAAATGACCATACTTAAGAGAATGCAAGGAAAGGAGAGACACTGCTTGAAATACTCAGGTATAACCTCTCAGTTTGCAAACAGCAATATTTCAGGAGGGTAAATCCTACTGCTGCAATGAGCAAGTGATCTTTTCCCACTCCTGTAGTAGGTAAAAAGAGATTATTTCTGTGGGCTTTGCTCTGGCAGGGCTTTAATCAGCTTAAGCTAGCCCACGTTAGGGATAATGTAATATGCTGCTATTAAGAACAATAATGTGTACCATTTAGCTTCCATTGCAGTTTTCACTCACCTTGAACGAAGAAGAAGTAATAAAAAGATGAACAAGGGCAAGGATCTTTGAATCAAATAATAGTATTTCTTGGGTGTAATGCAGAGAAACCTGTTCCTGCCCTCTTGTATCTGCAAAAGAAGATGAAAATAAAAACTGAAGAAGGGTTGCTTCACCTATAGGTAAGAAACTTTCCAGAGTACAGGCATTATCTCTCTGCTTGAAAAACAGCCTCAGAGCAAGCCGAGGGTGTTTCTCTGTGAGGATATTTTAAGCAGATGTAGACCCAAGCAAAAAATTTGAGGCAGCCTCTGTCAGTTACAGAGCTCATCTGTAGATGTCAGTGAAAAAACACAAATTGCCTGCACGCTTGCTTAACAAAACAGAAGAATTTTTTATGATTCCAGAGAACAGCATAAAAAAAAAACCCAAACCAATAAATTAAGCTGGAGAGCCAAATAAGGGTCAAGATTCTATCGGTCCTGGCAGCGTTTTGGAGAGATAAAAAGAAGCCGGTCTTACTGCATTTATCAAGTGTGAATTCCTAAATTGCTGCAGCCCAGTGTAAGAGAAGCCCTGCTACACGTCTAGAGACGCTTCAGCATCCTGCTGTGCTAGCCTGACATCTCCTGTGTGTCAAGAGCACTTATTTTTAGATGGGACAGTCATTAGGGACACAACCTATCTTAACTACTGCAAAGGAAGTAGCGCAGGGGCAGCAGAAGCCGGGGTGTGGGGGGGAGGCTCAGCGCAGAGTGGCTAAGATTCTGCTTTCTGACCTTAATCCGCAGCAGTGTGGATGGATGTGCCCTATTTTTTTTGTTTTTATCCGAGGGATTTTTGGCAGCAGTAGTCACGTCCTGTTGGGCAATGCCATGTTTTCTAAAATGAGCCATACCACATGTTTTGCATGCTGAGTCAGAGAGGGCAGAAAGAGCCTCACCAATAATCCTCTTGTGCTGAGGGCGCGTGAAAGAACACTGCAGACTGGAGTGGGGCAAAAGAAATGTTGTCTTGCTGGCTGTCACTGGCCGCCTCTGGAAACATGGGCAGGGTTAAATAGATAACTGCTGCCTTGCAGTCGATGTTTGAATGGAAGTCCATGCATATCTAAACAGTGCCTCTGTGTGGCTCTGAATTAAAACCTAACAATTGTTTGTGCTTGTCAGAAAGATACTGGAAGTTCTTTGATTGATAGAGATGCTCTCTGAAACTGAAATTTCTCTCTGATTTCACGCAGATCCTAGAGGAGAGCGACCCATATTCAGCTCGAAAATGTGGAGTTCTTATTTTGCAGACTGGCTTTAGCTGATACTCTCCATGCATTTGTCTGGATTTTCTAATCTGGGCTCCTGGTCACTTCCCTGCTTATTGTCTCAGCTGTGCCAGGGCAGATTTAGACTAGACCTTAGGAAGAAGTTCTTCACAGAAATAGTGATTTGCATTGGAATTGGCTGCCCAGGGGAGGCAGTGGAGTCACCATCCCTGGGGGTGTTTAAGAGGAGACTGGATGAGGTACTTGATGCCATGGTTTAATTAATTAGAAGGTGTTAGGTGATAGGCTGGACTCAATGATGTTGAACGTCTTTTCCAACCTGGTTAATTCTGTGATACACTGTTGTAAAAAATGTGGTTTGCATAAAGCTTAAGCAATAAACTAGGGACTGTCAGAACAAAAAATAGTGAGTTAGGAAATGTTTGTGGCCTGTTTGAGGGAATCATGGAATTGTAGAGTTGAGAATCGTTTTCCCAAAGCAACATTTAAAAAATCTGTTTGCTTGCTTGTTTGTTTGTTTCCAGTTAGCACTGAAAGGACATTTTTTAATTTGGAGTTTATACAAAATGAAAACTTGAAGCTCTGACTAGTTCTGATTTTGGATGTTGAACCCTTCCTCTGGTATCATTTGAGTTTCAGCTTGGAAAATTGACCAGCGTAGATGCAGAGGGTTGGTTTAGGTTAGATATTATGAAGAAGCTCTTCAACATGAGGGTGCTGAGACAATAGAACAGATTGCCCAGACAGCTTGTGGATGCACTGTCCATCGAATTTGTTAAGGTTAGGTTGAATGGGGCTTTGAGCATCCTGATGTGATGGAAGATGTCCCTGCCTGTCTTAGAAGGATTTTAAGTATATGACCTTTAAGGTCCTTTCCAACTCAAACTATGATTCAGTATAATCTTCATGAATTTCAAGCCAGAAAAAGTGCCCTCGGTGCCCTACTTTCCTACCCTGGTAGAGGATGTAGCAGCATCTTTCTTCCCATCTTTGGACTGATCACATTGGAGGCACCTGCCAGTTTTACTCACAGCTAAGAAATGCTCCCCAGTAGCTCATTATTTTCACAGCCTTTCTTCTTGATCTCATTTGATCTCTAAAGTGCTGTGGACTAATTTTGCTCCTGCATACACAGATACTTAACAATGGGGCAGTTGTCCTAGATTGCTCCCAGCTCTTGCAGTGTTCACCCACTGGCATTCTGTCAGTCAGAGCTGCGTCACAGGACAGCTGCTGCTCCTGACTCATCTTAGCACTCAGTCCTCTGCACAGGACCTTCCTGTAACTCTTAAGCTGAAACAATTGTTAGAAGTGGAAAGAAAACTGAGCAAACAATGTGGATTTACTGCTTTAAATGATATTTACTGAAACACAAATATCAGTAGAAATATACATGTCTAATCTGGCCCTTAAGAGAATGTCTTCCTATACTCACAAATGTCAAGTGCTTAATGCTGGCAATAGGATCCCTGATATTTTCTTTAATTTCAGCTATTCTTTCAGTGTATGGAACTATGAATGAGATTCAACAAGGCAAAGTATAAGGTCCTGCACCTAAGCTGGGGCAATCTCCCAGGCAACTTCTGAGAAGATGAGCGGGCACGGCCTGGAGCTGCACCAAGGGAGGTTTAGGCTGGATGTCAGGAAGCACTTCCTCATGGAAAGGGTAATTAGACACTGGAATAGACTGCCCAGGGAGGTGTTGGTGTCATCGTCTCTGGAGGTGTTTAAGGAAAGATTGGATGTGGCACTTAGTGACATGGTCTGGTAGATGTGGTGGTGTTAGGTCATAGGCCAGACTTGATGATCTCAGAAGTCTGTTCCAGCATCAATAATTCTGTGATTCTGTGTGCAATCCTAGATGTCAGTCAGGATGGAGGAGGATGATGAAATTGAGAGCAGTCCTGCACAAAAGCACTTGGGGTGCAGGTGGATGAGAAGCTGGACATGAGCCAACAGTGTGAGCTTGCAGCTGGGAAAGCCAGTGGCAGCCTGGGCTGCATCAAAAGCAGCATGGCCAGAGATGGAGAAAGGGCATCCTGACACTCTGTTCTGCTGGGACCTCACCTGCAGTGCTGCATCCAGCTCTGGAGCCCTCAACACAGCAAGGACATGGAACTGATGGAGCGGGTCCAGAGCAGGGCCACCAAAATGATCATGGGGGCTGAGGAAACTGAGATTGTTCAGCATGGAGAAGAGAAGGTTCCAGGGAGACCTAATAGTAGCCTGCCAGTACCTGAAGGGGGCTACGTGAAGGCTGTAGAAGGACTGTTTACAAAGGCCTGCAGTGACAGGACAAAGGACAGCAGCTTGAAATGAGAGAAGAGGAAATACAGGTTGGATGTTTGAAACAAGTTCTCTACCATGAGAGTGGTGGAAGACTGGAGCTGGTTGCCCAGGCAGGTAGTTCAGGCCCCATCCCTGGAGATGGACTTCTATCACCTCCCTGAGCAACCTGTTCCAGTCTCACTACCTCCATGGTGAAGACCATCTTCCTAACATCCAGTCTACACATTTCTAATTTTGCTCCATTCCCCCAGTCCTTTCACTACCTGACACCCTAAAAAGTCCCTCCCCATGATTTCTTTTAGCCCACTTCAGATACTGGAAGGCCACAATAAGGTCTCCTTGGAGCATTTTCTTCTCCAGACTGGACAGCCCCAACTCTCAGTCTGTCTTCATAGGAGAGGAGTTCCAGCCCTCTGATTATCCTTGTGGCCCTTCTCTGGACACACTCCAGCACATCCATACCCTTCTTGTAACAGTGGCTCCAGAACTGGATTCAGTGCCCCAGGTGGGGTCTCACCAGAATGTAGTAGAGGGGCAGAATGCCCTCCCTCACCTTGCTGGCCACACTTCTCTGGATGCAGCCCAGGATCTGGTTGGCTCTCTGAGCTGCAAATGCACACTGGTGGCTCATGTTGAGCTTCTCATCCACCAGCACTCTCAAGTCCCTCTCCCCAGGGCTGCTCTCAAGCCAGTCACTGTCCAGCCTATATTGGTGCTTGACATTGCCCCAACCCAGGTGCAAGACTTTGCACTTGGTCTTGTTGAACTTCATGAAGTTGGCTTTGGCCCAGCTCTGCAGCCTGTCAAGGTCTCTCTGGATAGATCCCTTCCTTCCAGTGTGTCAGCTCCACCACACAACTTGGTGTCATCTGCAAACTTGCTGAGGGAGCCACAATGCCACTGTCCATGTCACAGACCAAGATGTAGTACCTGAAGTAGGTAGGAGCCACGTGGGGATTTTTAGCTTAGGGATTTAGACTTTGGTGTTCTTGTGACCACAATGGCATGTAAGTATTTGGGTTTTTTCCTTCTTTTTAATTTTTTTTTCCTCCCAAATCTAGTTACAGGCTTTGTAGGTATCAGTAGAACAGACTAAGCAGTGACTCTTGTAGCATGCTTTGCAAATCAGCAGTCTTGCAGACAAGGAACAATCGACCATAATTTTTTGGTAATTGGTTGAAAGACTTCAATGTGTTAATAGTGTTTTCATTAAAGTCTGTGGACTGTCAACATTTCAGATGTCCCAGAAAAATCTGCTTAGAGGATTGACATCATTCAGTAGAACAATGAGGATGGTGCTTCTCTTTTTCAGCTTGGGGCCAGATTGAGGACATCTTGAACGTATTGGTAACTGAGATGTTTGAAGACAGTTTTAATTAGCTATTTAGCTAGACTGTTTATGAAAAGCAATTGGAAATTGAACACTAATCTGCAATATTATTTCAGGGAGTACATATTCAGAGTGAAGATGAAGCTGTTTGTTTTTCTAAGGGAAGGAAAAAAACCCAACTGTCTCTAATGGAATTTGAAGAGCCTGTGCTGCAAAGAGAGGACTAAAGGTAGAGTGCCACTGTTTTGGTATGTCCTGTGAGGCTTCTTGATTTGAATTCATCCTGCTTACATTGACTGAATGTTTAAAAGCTCTAAAATTAAAAAAATCCTAACATGACATCATGACATCCTTAGGTTTTTAACCCTGATGTTTGTTTAGCAACCTCAATGCTGAAAAAAATATGAAAAAAAAAAAATCCCCCCCCACTTCTTCAAGTACTCTGTGGAAATAATGTTGGTGTAATGGAGACATGATTTTAAGGTCATTCAGATCACTATCACAGAATCACAGAATGTCAGTGGTTGGAAGGGACCTCGAAAGCTCATCCAGTCCAACTGCCCTGCCAGAGCAGGATCAGCTAGACCAGATCACACAGGAATGCATCCAGGCAGGTCTTGAATATCTCCAAAGAGGGAGACTCCACAACCCCCTGGGCAGCCTGTTCCGCTGTTCTGGCACTCTCGCACGGGGGAAAAAAACTCTTCCTCACATTTCCTTGGAACTTCCTATGCCTCAGCTTACACCCATTGCCCCTTGTCCTGTCACTGGGCATGACCCAGCAGAGCCTGGCTCCATCCTCCTGGCACTCACCCTTTACATATTTATAACCATGAAGGAGGTCATCCCTCAGGTTCCTCCTCACCAAGCTCAAGAGCCCCAACTCCCTCAGGCTCTCCTTGTAAGAGAGATGTTCCACTCCATCATCTGAACAGTCCATCTGTGCTAGACTCTTTCACGCAGTTTCCTGAGGTTCTTCTTGAACTGAGGAGCCCAGAACTGGACAGAAATTTCCAGATACGGCCTCTCCAGGGCAGAGTAGAATGGTTTAGGTTGGAAGGGACATCCAGAAGTCATCCAGCCCAGCCCCACTGCAGTCAACAGGGGCGTCCTCCACTAGATCAGGTAGCTCAGAGTCTTGTCAAGCGTGACCTTGAATATCTCCAGCATTGGGGCCTCAACTACCTCTCTGGGAAACCTTTCTCAGTGTTCCACCAGCCCCATAATAAATGCTTGGACTTTAATTTTGAAATGAGCAGTTTGTACTTTTGTCATCAAATCTCACTGTTTAATTTTTAATAATTCAAAACTAGGAAATGCTTCCACAGTTTTGGTGTGATCGATTTATTTTTCCTTTGTTGATTTTGTTCTTGGTTTATTTAGCTACTGGACAATTCAGAAGACTGGCAGAAACTGCCAGGTTGTGTTTTGGACTGTGGAGTGTTTCCATACAGAGTGTATCTGCAGCTTTGCAGACTACTTGAAGGATGAACAAGGCAGAAATAAAATGCTCTGACAGCTCACAACACATCTCGGTCTTTGGGGAGATAACTGTTAATAGCCTTGGTGGATAATAGGTCTGATGGATCTGTTAAATAAAGTACAGAGCCTGAAAGCTCAGCACAGGGAGTAGGTGATAATGAAAAAGACCAGCAGATATGTAAACTCAATTAACCTGCTACTGGCTGTGTACAGCTTGTTTCTCATTACAGCAGAGGATAAGCAACGGAAGGTGTCCTTCTTAGATTGCTTCTTGGTGATGTGAGCAGTTCTGCAGCTTTATGGACTAGGTATAGTCTGGACCTCTGGATTTTTAGGACAAGGGGCAATGAATGGAAACTGCAGCATAGGAAGTTCCACCCCAACGTGAGGAAGAACTTCTTTACTCTAAGGGTCCCACAGCACTGGAACAGGCTGCCCAGAGAGGTTACTGAGTCTCCTTCTCTGGAGCCTTTCCAGCCCTGTCTGGATGTGTCCCTGTGCAACCTGCACCAGATTCTATGTTCCTGCTCTGGCAGAGGGGTTGGACTCAAAGACCTCCAGAGGTCTCTTCCAACCCCTAACATCCTCAGGTCCTGTGATTTTCTTAATGTATTGCATCTCAAGTATATTATATTCCAAATATTAATTGTGCTTATCTCTAGCCATATTTGCCATGTGCTGAAGGAACCTTGCAACTGATCTATGCAGAGCTTTGTTAAAAATTTGTATCCAAGTCATTCTAGTCTAGAAAAGTGAACTTGATAGTTCCCTTTCTTCAGTAGGAAAGCTGAGGGAGCTCTGGCATTGTTCAGCCTGGAGAAGAGAAGGCTCCAGGCAGATCTAACAGCAATCTTCCAGTACTTGAAGTGGGCTACAAGAAGGCTGGAGAGGGGCTGTTTGCAAAGGCCTACAGTGACAGAATGAGGGACAATGGTTTGACATCAAAGGAGTGGAGATTTAGATTGGATGTTAGGAACAACTTCTGCACTATGAGAGTGCTGGAACACTGGAACGGGTCACTCAGGGAGGTAACTGAGGTCCCATCCCTGGAGATACTCACGGTGAGGCTCAAGAAGGCTCTGAGCAACCTGATCTACTGGAGGGTGTCCCTGCTGACTGCAGGATGATTGGGCCAGATGTCTTTTGGAGGTTTCTTTCAACCCAGACTATTCTATGATTCTCAAGAGGTATGTGTGACTTGATATTCATTACATTAGACTTCTGCTAAATACAAGAAACAGATTTTTCCTGGCTGAAAAATCTATCTCTGGCCTCTACCTCTATCATCTACCTGTGTCTCTGTATATATCTATTTTAATTATTATTTTCCCCCCAAAATTAACCTTTCAAACAAAAGAGAAGTTCTATCTATATATTTCTGTACACACTTGCCAAAGTTCCTTTCTGTGTTCCTGGGTTTCAGGTGACAGACTGCAACTGCTTAGCTTGGGGCTTATTTTGTGTCATTGTGGTTGACCAAGAGGCATAGTATTGTGCTCCCTCTATGGAATATTTTCTCCTCTTGCTACTTGAACGGGACTAGAGGAAGAAGGGGAATTGTTGCACAAGGATGTGTGGTTGGGGAGGCAGCATGCTAAGAACCTGTGCAATAACAAGTGCCTGTGTTAAGCCAAGGAGACAGCCTTGCATCAGACAGGCTGTTAGAATTGATAGTTGATTCTGATAATCTTTCTTTTTCAGTTCTAAACAAAGTACTTTTCTCTTGAGCATGCCTGAGAAATCTTAGCAATCAAGAGATTTGACTTCTACAGTATAAGATTAAATGCTGGGAGAAGGTAGCTGTGTGTACATCTCTCAGATTTTGAGCTCAGAATCAATCTCAGTGGTTAGGTAGTTTAAAACACTGCCTAGTAGATGGAATGTACCTCCTGGCTCTGATCAAGACATTTGCAAAGACTGGATGTGGAACTGGAAATTTAATTTGTGACTATTTTAATCCACTGTGTACATTTCTTAGTAAGAAGTGAAATTCTGATCCAATGTCTATTGAAGTCTTTTTTGTTCCTTTCAATGAGAACAGCAAGGGGCCTAGCCCTTAGAAAGTGTTTTCAGGGTATGAATCCAGACTGGCAAGGAGGAGCGAAAATGGTATTTCAGGAAGATCCTTGTCCTCATGTAGCCTGAACCATCAAGCATCATCTTGTGCTGAATTATATGACAAATAGGAGAAGTTTCCTATTTTAGAGGATAGGATCAGAGAAAACACAGTGCTGACTGTGGTGATTCACAGAAAAACTTTTTTTGCTGATCCTGGACTCTGAAGCATTTAACTTCCCCTGTGTATTAACATTGAATTTAGGAGCTGTGAATTCTGCTAGGGCAGAGCAGACAGCTAAAACTTGGGTGTTAAACATTCATCTAAGAAACATATTCATGTGAATAGTGGAAATACGAGAATTAGATTGACCATGGTATGTGTTCTGGGTATTGAAAATGAAAGAAGTAGATGCACCCAAACTCAAACTCTTAAACTGATATCTGCTTCATGTGATGGATTCCTTGTAGGGAGCCTCCCAAGTCCTGGAATGACAGATTACTTTTTTTTTGGTTTGACTTATTAAGCACAAACAGAATGACTTGGTCTCTTCTCACGGACGATAGAACAAGAGGGAATGGCCCCAAGCTGTGACTACGTAGGTGTAGATTGAACATTAGGAAGATTTTTTTCACAGCAAGAGTGGTCTGGCATTGGAATGAGCTGCCCAAGGATGTGGTTGAGTCACCAACCCTGGATGTGTTTAAAGGTCGTTTGAATGTGGTGCTTGGGGATATGGTTTAGGGTGCACCTTGCAGAGTAGGAATATGGGTTGGACTTGGTGATCCTGAGGGGCTTTTCCAACCTGAATGTTTCTGTGATTTTCTCTTTTCTTCCCCTTCCACAGTAATCAAACAGAACTGAAACAGGCTACTTCTGAAAAATCCAGTTGTTGAAAGCTACTTGTGAAATGTCTGCCTGTGGTCACTTTTCCTGCACAGCAATAAGCTTTCTGAAATCAAAGTTAGAATTAAATTACCTTCTCAGTCATAAATGTTGCTGTATGGCTTCCAAGAGCAATTGTACTAGATGAGAAAGTGCAGGCTGAAAGATATATTACTTAAGCCTAACAGCTACATTTTGAGAGCACAGGAGCATAAGCTGGTTTGCTCTTCCTTTTGCTTTTGTTACACAATCTGCTCGGTACCACAGAGGATCTGCTGTGTCAAAGCCCTGTCTGTGATGCTGAGTCCCAGAACGGTTTCTGAGAGATATACCGGGAATTAGAATGCTGAGTGATTTCTAGGAGCATTCTTCTCAGTTGCTCTGCCCTCCTCATCTCTCTTAAATTACCAGGTGGTTACTCAAATCATTTTAGAGTACAGTGAGCACTGGAGTCCAGCGAGCAAGAGATGTGAATGTTTGCCAGAGTTAGCCTCCATTCATCTCTCGTTTCTTGCAATCTGATTGTCCATCTTTACTCTCTTCATGTCATTCCTCTATTTTTGTTGCTTTTTAACTCATCCTAATTTGCATCCTCTTACTTCTTCCTGTGAGACTATTTTTTTGATATATTTTTTCTGCTTAGAAATTTTTTTGCTGATTCTATTTTCCTTCATTATATTTTCCAACTTAGTCTTTATCTACTTTACTTTGTTGAATCTCCTATTTGTGAAGCTGCTTTTATGGCTGACAAAACTGTTGCAGAATTTCTTGTGTTATGTCTTAAGGGGTTATTGGTTTTCATTTTGGCTCTCATTCTATTACACCTGGTGTTATGAAGTTTACTTGTTCTGCTATCCTTGGTTGGATTTTGGACTGCCTCTTACTGCTTGGTATTGCCTTGTGAGAATGGACATTCAGCACTAAGTGTCCCAGGCTGATGGTGTCCAAACAGTTTTGATTGCACATCCTAATCAGTAAAAATATTTTGAAGATGACCTCATCTGGAGTACTGCATCCAGCTCTGGAGCCCTCAACACAAGCAGGACAAGAACCTGATGGAGCAGGTCCAGAGGAGGGCCACCAAAGTGATTAGGGGGGTGGAACACCTCTGCTGTGAGGACAGGCTGAGAGAGCTGGGGTTGTTCAGCTTGGATAAGAGAAAGCTCTGGGAAGACCTAATATGAGACTGCCAGTATGATTCTATGAATATCTAGAACAGTGTTTTCCAAGGAGACTGTGTGCATCCCCAGGGATGTGCAAGACAATCCAGTGCAGCACAGGAGGAAAATATTTTTTGCATCATTAATAAGTAAAATTAAAATATATATTTTTAATAGTGTTTATTTAAGCTTAACTCACTTTTAATTAACATTAAATAGAAAAAATTAAAATTTAATCTGGTTTTGTGCATGCCTTGTAGCATACACAGTGTGTTAGTACAGTACTACTTATACATCATTTATGCATCAATCAATAAGTAAATAAATAAATAAATATAGCCACACAAACATAGAACAGTTTGGGTTGGAGGTGGCCTCTGAAGGTCATCCAGAACAACCCCCTGCAGTCAGCATGGACATCCTCCACTAGATCAGGTTGCTCAGAGCTTTGTCAAGCCTTATCTTGAATATCTTGAGGAATGGAGCCTCAACTACCTTCTCAGGCAACCTGTTCCTGTCTTCCAGCACCCTCATGGTACAGAACTTGTTCCTAACATCCAGTCTAAATCTGCTCTTCACTCATTTCAAACCACTGTCCCTCGTCCTATCACTGCAGGCCTTTGCAACCCTCTGCAGCCTTCTTGTAGCCTCCCTCAGGTACTGGCAGGCTGCTATTGGGTCTGCCTGGAGCCTTTTCTTCTCCAGACTGAACACCCTCAGCTCCCTCGGCCTGTCCTCGTAGCAGAGGTGCTCCAACCCCCTGATCATTTTTATGGCACTCCTCTAGACCTGCTCCAGCAGGGTCTATGTCCTTGCTCCATCGAGAGCTCCAGAGCTGGATGCAGTACTCCAGGTGAGGTCTCACCAGAGCAGAGCGAAGTGACAGAATCCCCTCTCTCCACAGACTTACTTATGTTGTATGCTTCCAGACCAAACCATCTGTAATGTTGAGACATATTTTCAGTATTCATCTTATTATTTATTTAATATTGAATTTATTTTATACATGTGTGGAATTTCAGCTGCTTGCTGGTGCTATAGAAAGGGAATCACCAAAACAATGTTTCAGTCAGTTCAGAATGAGCCCCTGCTGGGGTTTGAGCTCCTGCAGTACCCTTTGGAAATGACATCCTAAATTAACAGCTTTGTAGTGTACACAATTATCCATAATTAGTGGTCAAAGTAAATTGCTAGTTACAGTTCTATCAAATATTTCTTCATCCTTGGATATTTTCGCCTTTTATTTAACTGTAAATAGTGGTTGTGCCCTCCTTAGTTTGGTCTCCTCTCACAGGTAATTACTGATAGAACATGACAGAATGGCCTCAAGCTGCCACTGGGTAGGTTTAGACTGAACATTAGGAAACTTTTCCCAGCAAGAGTGATTAGGCATTGAAATGGACTGCCCAGAAGAGTGGTTGAGTCACCAACCTTGGATGTGTTTAAAAGTGATTTGGAGGTGGTACTTGAGGATGTGGTTTAGGGTGCACTTTGTAGAGTAGGGATTTTGGTTGGACTTGATGATCCTGAGGCGCTTTTCCAACCTGAATGTTTCTATGATTCTGGAAAGCAGACCATTCTTCCTGGCCTTATTCCATAAAGCCAATATAGTTAGTGAGAGTTTATTAATAATTTTGGTGATGTTTGTATCAGCTCCTTAAGCTTTCTTCTTAGAATTGTCTCTCAAACATATAATAATCTTGCTGAACTTGCTGCAGTTAATTCCCATTTTTCCTGCATTTGGGTACTTAGGATTCCTTGCAGCATTCCAGGTGCAACAGCTAAATTGTTACAGCGGCCATTCAGGTAATTTTCACAAGAATCATAGAACATTAAGGGCTGGAAGTGACCTCAAAATATCATCCAGTACAACCCCCCTGCCTGAGCAGGAATCACGCAAGAACATATCCAGGCAGATTTTGAATATCTCCAGAGAGGGAGACTCCACAGCTCCCCTGGGCAGCCTGTTCCAGTGTTCTGTCAGCCTCATAGGATAAAAATTCCCCCTCATGTTTCCATAGAACTTCCTATGCCTCAGCTTCTACTCATTGCCCCTTGTCCTGTCATTGGGCATCACTGAGCCAGAGCCTGGCTCCATCCCCTTGGCACTCGCCCTTCACATCTTCATAAACATGAATGAAGTCTTGAGAAGGAGCATGGCAGACAGATTCCAAATGTCTTGTAGTTAAACAGAAATAAATAATACTGTCTGTACTCTGTCATCAGCCTGGACATAGTCTGAATCCTTAGAAACCTTGATCCTTACCATCTCTATTGGAGGATAACATCAATGCCAGCCTATACTCTATGGAGAACATGGCATAGAGTGTGGATGATTCAAGACTTGGCACCCTCACTCAGCAAGAAGCTTTCCTTACTGATTTCCCCTGAGATCCTTGTCCCATTTTTCTGTCTTGGAAGGACAGCATGCTGTATTGGAATCCTCCTGTATGTAAAGCTTTGTCAAATGCTTGTTCAGTGCCTTAGCTATCCAAAACATTTTGCACTGGGAAACAATTGCTCACCATGAAAGTCATAGCTCTGAGGGCAACCATGTGGCCTGATACTCTTTTGCAAAGTAGTAAAAAAGTCTTTGTGGTGACTGCCCTTAGTTGTGTTTTGTGAATTATTTTAGGAGATATTTTATGAGGAAATAATTGCTCTGTGAACTGTCAAATTGACCTTTCTTTTCCCCTCCTGAACATCTCTTATGCTTAAGGCAGCAAACTGAAACAGTATTTTCAGCAACATTTTCCCCCAGCTGACTTAAATGATGAACTTTTGACAATGAGTTTTTACAGATGCCATCTGGTACTTCCTCTGATCATGAATTACTGAGAGCTTAGGTTGATTACCTGGTTCCTTAAATATGCATTTAACCTTTTAATTTTAACTCTCTTTGTTTGTTTGTTTGGTGTTTTTTAAATTTGTTTGTTTGGTTTTGATGTTGTTTGTGTGGGGTTTTTTTTCCCCAGAACTTTTCCAGGTTTTTGTAACGATTCAGACTCCCACCTGAAATGCATCATTGTTTCCAAGCACAGCATAGTTTCTGTCTGGACATTCTTGATGAAAAGGATGTCAATAAACAGAAATTTTGGTGTGCCTTAGAGATAGTTTAACCACGAATCACAGAATCAAACAGGTTGGAAGAGACCTCTAAGATGATCCAGTCCAACCTAGCACCCAGCCCTGTCCAATCAATTAGACCACAGCACTAAGTGCCCCATCCAGTCTTTTCTTGAACACCTCCAGGGATGGTGACTCCACCACCTCCCTGGGCAGAGAATGCACTGCCACTGCCCACCACCCTCTATGTATCTGCAGAACATGCTGAACAACTTTATACAAAATGCTAGTTTAGATTTGATATTTAAACACCTTTGTATCAACATTACTAAGTTGGTTGAGATACTAACTAATATTCCTTCATGTAGGATGGCAGTAACTAGAATAAAACATTCCAATTCATTGAAAAACAAGCAGCCAGTGCCACAGGTAGCCCAGAAATGCTCCTACAGCAGCTTTCTGTGGTATTAATGAAGTGTGTTAAGTGAAGTCTGAAATGCAATCATTACTGACAGAATATGCTCAGAAAAGTCAGTAAAAAATTCTTACTAAAGCCTTGGCAAATCTTAGTCTTCTCTAGAACAGCCTTTTCTTTCTTCCTTTTCTATTTTTCTTTTCAAGAAAAAGGAGATGGATCCTGATTTATTTTTTTCTGTAGTAACAATGTGAGTACTGGCAGAAAATATTTCCCTCTACTGCTTCAGAGAGTCCAGTGCAGAGCACAAAGACGATGAAGGGAATGGAGCATTTCTCTTATGAGGAGAGACTGGGGGAGCTGGGGAGAGGAGGAGGCTGAGGGGTGACTTCATTCATGGTTATAAATATGTAAAGAGTGAGTGCTAAGAGGATGGAGCCAGGCTCTGCTGGGTAATGCTCAATGACAGGACAAGGGGCAATGGGTGGGAGTTGAGGCATAGGAAGTTTCATGGAAACATGAGGAAGAGTTTTTAACCTGTGAGAGTGACAGAACACCGAACAGGCTGCCCAGGGGGGAGTCTCCCTTTCTGGAGATATTCAAAACCCTCCTGGATGTGTTCTTGTGTGATCTGGTATAGGTGATCCTACTCAGGCAGGTGGGTTGGACTGGATAAGCTTTTGAGGTCACTTCAAACCCCTGACTTTCTGTGATTCTGTGATCATTCTAGAATACCATTTAGACAATTATTAAACCCAAGCAGTAATCACCTTTTAGTTCTGTGAGACTGATGGAAACAGTGACGTGTTGTGAGATGGAAACAGTGAAGTGTTGTGAGTGCCTCACGATGTAGTTTTGCTGTTTTCAGATGAACTCTGTTTCTTCACTGTGTTCTGGTTGTTTGTTTTTCACCCTGTATGCACATAACAGGACCGGCTTGGTAAATGCTTTCTGAGACCTGAAAAATCTCTTAGTGCTGTTGTGGCATCCTGCACATATTTTATTACTGAAATCAAGAATGTCAGTCTGGTGTGGGTTCTTTTGAGTTGTAGTGGACATAATATGGGAATATTGGATTGAAACAGACTGCGTTACTAAAGATAAATCATAGAATGGCTTGGGTTGCAAGAACACTCCAAGGTCATCCAGTCCAACCCTGTGCATTCAGCAGGGACATCCTCCACTAGATCGGGTTGCTCAGAGCCCTGTTGAGCCTGATCTTGAATGGCTGCAGGGATGGGGCCAACTACTTCCCTGGGCAACCTGTGCCAGTATTCCAGAACCTTCATGGTGCAGAACTTGTTCCTCACATCCAATCAACATTTCAAACCATTTTCCCTCATCCTGTCCCTGCAGGCCTTTGGAAACAGTCCCACTGCACCTTCTTGTAGCTCCCTTCAGGTACTGGCAGGCTGCTATTAGGTCTTCCTGGAGCCTTCTCTCTCCATGATGAACAACCCCATCTCCCTCAACCTGTCCTTGTAGCAGAGGTTATCCAGTCCCTTCATTATTCTGATGGGCCTCCTCTAGACCTGCTCCATCAGCTCCATTTTAGGATACTGATTTTGCAGATATTTGAATATTCTTTATATAACACACTCTGCAACTGACTATTCATAAAAGCTAATGGAAAATCTACCTAGGTCAGACCTGCATAAAAAAAAAAAGTACTCATGTTATGAATTAACCATGAAGTAAAATTTGTGCTCTGGTGGCTGACTGAAAATCCAGAAAATTGAACCCATATTACACACCTGTTTTCTTCACTGGGTAGTGTAGAGATTTGAGTGATGCTTCATCTCTCTGTCTCTGCTCAGTTCTGAGTGGATATAAGGACTAATGGCAAAAGGAGGAGGAAATTTGCATTTTAAACATGATATGTGATCAGAATATAGCAACTAACCCTTACAGTATGGTTTGTTGTAGTACATAAAATCTCTTTATAACACAGCTTTGTGGAGCTTCTATAGTCTTCTAGCTAATGGCTTAGCTGCTAATTGCTTAACTTTCAAGGGATTATAACAGTCAGAAAGATTCCAAGGCAACTTAATTTTATTATCAGAGTTTTAGCTTTGCCTAGTAAACTGTTTAAGGTAATTCTTCCATCTTTATTATCAGAGTTCTAGCTTTGCTTAAAAGACTGTTTAAGGTAAATTTTCCATCCTTCTTTTTATTATTACAGTTTTAGCTCTGCTTAAGAAAGTCTTATGTTGAAGGTAATTTTTCCATCTTTCAAAACAGGTGAGCTAAAAATATTTTTCTGCTGAATTTGACTAAGAGGTAGAAACTCTTAAAAATACTCAGAGGCAAGATTTGGGGGAAAATTCTGTCAATTAAAACATTTTGTTCATAATTGGTATTGATCTTTTCTGTAAAAAAAAAATCTGTAGGTTTGTGTATTTTGGGGGTTTTGTTGTTGTTAATCCTACAAGAAAATTAAATAAGCTGACTTGAGATCATTCTTTGAACCAAACTTCTGGGGTTAAATGTATTTTGAAGGATCTGTGCTTTTTAGCAGGGGAAATAATTTTGCCAAGGAAGTGCTGGGCCAGTTTCAGCACGGCTTAACTCTACTCTTTAATTCACTCACTGCAGTTCTACATATCTACATAGTGCAGTCACAGCCTTTGCTAACAACTGAGATGCTTTTATATAAATCATCTTTGCAAACCTGTAGGTTGGAATCATCAGGCATTTATGAGACTCATCAAGCAGCTTTGTGTTCTTAGTAGCAGAATCCATTGGTTTCGTAACCTTGGGAACAAGATATCAGTTGTGGCAAGGCAAACTCTTTCTGTGTACATCACAGAATTAGAGCCTGATGTGCTCAGTTTGGAGAACAGTGCCTTGCTCAACAGCTGGAATTGGTCTTCAGGAGTAAGATTCAAACTGCTAATTTCCAGTGTGACTTGAGTCAAGTCACTTGCTCCTGCTAAACTTTAGCTTCTCATGTGTAAAGGAGGTATTGCTTTGCTCTTTACTCTATACAGATGAAGAAATGTAGGTCTTCCTGCTTTAATAAGAGAGACAGAGGTGAACTGAAAAGCATTATTTCCTTCATTAAAAGCTAATTCCTTAGCTAGAATGCAATCAGAATAGACTGCTTCATTGTTGCTTTTCTTGTAATTATGAGACATCTGTCTCTGATTCTGAAAAATAAATAGCAGCTGAGAAACAATCTGCAAAGTCACACAGTGCTTTGCAGCAGCTGGTAGGCTCAGGCTCTTTTTGTTCCAGGTTGCTGAACCCTGCTCATTGCAGTGGACTTCAGATCCGCTTGTGTGGATCACCAAGACCAAAGTGATGTGGTGGGTTGTAAATAAGAAGACTGGCTTGTGTCATATGCAAGATATACAGATTAGGTTTGATTTTCCTGCAGCTGTATGCCAGGCAGGGAAGAAAACTAGTGTACTTCCTGTTTCAAAGCCCTTCCTTGGCAGTTTGAATCTTCTTTTATCTTCACAGGGTTGAAGTCTGCTCATTTTGCATATAGGTGGCTGCAGATAACAGTCTGTGTGCACTGGAGAACTTAACAGATACATGGCGAAGAAAGCAAAGATGGGAATTAGAGGGTGAGAAAACAGAGGATAGTGGAAAAGTGAAAAAAAACCCAATATATAAAAGTAAGGGAACTTGGGGAAGAGGAGGGTATCAGAAGCAGCAGAGAAGGTATCCTAGGTTGAGCTTTATGTCTTAAAGGATCATGAAGAACAGACCTCCAAGAAGTCCAGAGCAGTCAGTTCTTAGTATGAAACATCCTGAATACTTGCTACAAATTGCCTTTGATATGAACTGCAACAGAGACTTTCCAGAAGGGCTTGCAGAGGAGAACTAAAGGGAAAGGTGACAGCCGTGTGCTAGAAGCACTACCACTGGAAGCAGCTTTGCATTTGCTTGTGGCTGCAGTCTGGTAGCAGTTGTGATGCTAAATTTGAAAAGCAATACCCAGATAGGCTGCGAAGTCCTGATCACTTTCTATAGAACATGACAGGTGCAGAATCTATGGCAAATAAACAAGACTGCAGTGAACTTGGAGGAGACTGAAGGTGGAGTGGGACATAAATCAGAGTGAGGAAAGTGCCTTTGGCTGCAGATTTATGAGTCTGTTTCTTGAGCTCTTTCTCTCGCTGTTCTTGGTCATCTTTAAATATCTACACGTTAATCTACATAATTTATATACTAATGAAAGATCTGCTAAGGTCCCATGTCATTTCCTGGGTGCCATTCTGCAAATCTGAATTTTATTTATTATTTTTTTTACAATCACATAAATCATACATAAGGAAACAGAATTGAAACAAAAAGAATTGCAAATTTCAATTAACCTTAAGCACTGCTGAGTTTTGGAAATGCAAGATTTTGCCAGTCTAACTTTGGTACACCTAGCAACTGCCCATCACCTCTGGAATATGTTGTTTACTGTTAATGAACTAGCAACTACAGACTCATCAAGTATCAAATGATGAACAAACATGTGGAAAGGTGGTTTCTGTGTTCCACCACAAAGTTACAGCAGACATGAGGAATGCTGCTAGGAATACTGCCAACCAGCTTTCTGATGTAGGAAGGTACCTCTCAGAGACACTGCACAGGACTAGCAGCTGGGGAGACCTTACTGCTCTCTACCTGAAAGGAGGCTGTGGCCAGGTGGGGGTTGGTCTCTTCTCCTGGGTAACCAGTGACAGAACGAGAGGACACAGTCTCAAGCTGTGCCAGTGCAGGTTTAGGCTGGAAGTTAGGAAGTTCTTCAGAGAGAGAGTGACTGGCATTGGAATGGACTGCCCAGGGAGGTGGTGAAGTCACTGTCTCTGGAAGTGTTTAAAAGGAAACTGGATGAGGCACTTAGTGGCATGGTTTAGTTAATTAGAAGGTGTTAGGTGATAGGCTGGACTCGATTGATCTCGAACGTCTTTTCCAACCTGGTTAATTCTGTGATTCTGTGAACAGCTGAAGTGTTCAGGACATATTGCTGTTCTCTTGAACTACTCCATGTCCCTCAGTGCGTAAGTCAGCCTGAGTAGCAAGGTCCCTGTGCTGTGCTTCATTTCAGAGCAGGCTGCAGCCTTCACAGTCTGAAATGCCGGAGTCCTACCCTGTCATGCCTGCCGTGCTCTGGCTTGTAAGAGATGCACAGCATTTCAGGAAGCTTCCTCCTGTGCAGGCACGGTGCTTTGAGGATCTCCTGGCACTCTCCGGGCACTGCAAAGGGAGCGTAATGGGAATGAGAGCCACGACCTTTCTTTGTAAGTGATATGTGGCAAGTAATAATTCTGGAAAGTCAGACCCAGAAGCACAAATGCCCTTCACTGCCACTTACCTCTACTTATGCTGCCCAAGCCCTCAGCTTCATAACAAAATGTTTTAGCTCTATCTCTAGCTCCCACTGCCCACCTCATAATTTTACCATTTCAGCACACACTTAAGATGTTTTAGATTAATTATAAATGGACAGCAGTGCATGAGTGAGTGAGAAAAAGCTGCAGATTGGTGATAACAGCCTGCAAATACGCAGAGTTTAAATGCTGAGAAGACATGAAACATTTTAAGTATGAAACAAGGATTATCACTAGGGTGAATGAGAAACTAAGAGAAATAGTCAGTGGAGAAGTTTGCCTGACAGTGTAATTACTAAACTGGAAGATTCTCTCTATCACAACAGGGTAAAGATTTCTCACTAAGTTCAAAATCTGACTGGGAAAGCCTAATTGAACTTTTCACAGGGAATGACTTCATGTTGGTGGTGACTGCAAAGTTGTCCTTTTTGGCTTCTCTTTATATGTCTGCATGCATGCACTCACCACTGCACGTATGGCTCCTCCATGACAGTGACAGTCATCCTATGTTGTATGTTGGGCATTCTCATCTCATCAGGACTCCTGCCCATCAATGAGATTCTGCTGCAATGCTTCTTGTCTTTCTAAAGCTTCTATAGCCCCAAACAGCTGTCAAGGGACAAAGTAAAACCAATCAGAGTGGCATTTGCTTCTAATTCTCAAAAAAGTAACGTTTCTTCCAAGGATTATGCTGGCCTGAGGCTGAAGAAAGGTAACATTTGGCTGTATGTCAGGACAGATTTTGTAAGTCATCATCCACCTGGATTTGGTAATAACAGGCTTTAAGTGAGAAGTCGTCTGCTCCATGACTTGCTAGGTCAGGGTATCCCATGCATGCAGTAGTTTGGTTTATTGCTTGTATTAAAACATGATCAGATAACAAAAGAATAATCTGAAAGACTAAAAAACAAAGAAAGTACAGAAGTAGCTTGATCTTAACACATTTTCAGTTTCTAAACGTTAAGCTAGCTATTCTAAATAATCTGACCTCTGGTAGTGACTGTTCTAGGCTTAAAAGTGTTTGAAGAATCAATGTTTTTGTTGGGTTGTTTGCTTGCTTGGGGCTTTTTAAGCTGACTAGCAGTTGTGAGGATTTCTGGGCATCCAAAGATTTCAATGTGATTTTTTTTAAACTCCCATTTCTACCATGGTGAGGTAAGAAACACATGTTCTGATTTTGGCTGCAGTCACAACAGTGTCTTTTTGGTTGAATAATGCATCCAGTTTTGCCTCTGTGTGTGTGGTATATATAATTATATATATATATAAAACAATATTAATTATTTCAAAATATTATCTATTATTTTGCTACCTTTATGTTGTACTGAGGCTTCATGCTCCTATGTATTTAGGCTGGTTTAGGGTGCATGCAGATTATGCCCACTGCAGATCTGTCTGCTCTCCCAATGCTCCATCCTGCCTGTCTTGCCTTTGTCTCTGGGGTCACTCCCAATAGCTAAGTGATGACAAATGCACACAGTGTGTAGACCCTATTTAGTCAGATATTAGAGCAGTTTCCTTCTAGACAACACTGCACAACATACTTCAGTAGTTGTTTTACTTCTTTGTTTGCTTGGTTGGTTTATTTCAGGCTGTATTATCACTTTATTGCAGAGAGCAGAACCATTTTGGCCAAAGGAATAACTTTAGATGGGTACTTTTAGAATGGCTAGGAGGAAGCAGTTGCAATTTTGGACTTAAGCATGTTGTGTGGTGCCCTTTTCGTTTGACCTTGCAGTATATGGGGGAAGAAGCGGGGAAGGAAGATTGATGACCTGTCAAGATGCGAGTCCCACTCAACTTGAAATTCAAAACTTGAGGTAAGAGTAGAGGAAGCCAATATTTAGGTGCAAAGTAAAGAAGAAAATACAGGTTGTTTTGTGTAGATTTTGCAGGGAGGGTTGGCTCTGTCTTATTTTCAGCAGTGTGTCTCTCTAACCAAAGGGAATGTAGGATGTGACAGGAGGGTCTGATTGGGGAGGAATTCAATGCAGCTATCAACAGTGGGCTTCTATGTAAATACTGTAACACCTCTGAACCGAGGAACAGCTGAGATAACACTGTAAACTAATCTCTAGTGCTGGAGAAGCTGGCCAAGCCTTCATATTATACAGTTTCCACAGAAAGGATGGGATAATGGTTTAAAAAAAAAAGAAAAAGAAGCAGATGTAAATTATATATGGCAGCCTATCGTAGAGTGAAATACACTGGCATTTTAAAACTGGAAGTAGCATATGGTAAAGTACTTTTGTCTCTGAAACGGTTCTCTGTGCCGGGCTCTGTATGTTTAGAGATCGCTGCATATGTACGAATTCCTACTTAAATAGGCAACACTATCAGCAAAATATTTTCAACTCTCTGTTACCTATGCCTAATGGATTTAGATTAATATATACTTGTGTAGGGTTCTTATCACTATGATTGTGCTTGATTTTTTATTAATACAAAAAGACCTCTAAGAGACAGTCTGTAAAGAGCAGAGGCACTGAAGCACAGCCTTTCCCTGCTTTGACCTTTTCAGGTCATCATACTTCACAGCCCTACACCTTCTTTTCTTAGGTAGCTAAGACAATAAAAAGTGTTTTTTATATATACAGATAAATGCATGCACTTACAATATGCATGCACTTATATATGCATATATGCACAGATATATTTACATATGCACATATTTATATATGCACAGATACGAAACAGACACACACCTTTATACACAAATAGTGTCTCACTTGAAACAATGTTGTGTCTCCTAAGGCGTTTAAAGCAAAGAAGGAGCTATCAATGGCCAAAAAGCTTGTTGCTGTATCTTCAGACCTATGCTCATAACTAGGCACAACCCCAAGATAAACTGGGATTGGGGTGGAGCTAGTTGTGTTAGAAATGGGAAAACTGTGAACCCACTGTCTCCAGTTTCAGAAGAATTTCAAGTCTAAGCTCCTCTGATGCCCCCTTTAGATACAGTTTAGAAATGAGTAGCCAGCCCTTGCCTGTTCTTGCACCCTTTATCAGAGCCAAACCACAGTGTGAAGCTAGCTCTTACACTGACACCCCCTCAAAGCCCCCAAACCGCAGGTCGTGTTGCATTCACAAGCTGTTTCCTTCCACCTCATTTAAGATGTATATAACCATGTGATAGCTGTCAGCCTTCGTATAGCATCTAACATACGGGATCTGCATTTCAGCACTTGATCCAGTTTACCGAGTGTTCCCTTCTTGACTCTTACATCCCACCCTTCCCTTCTGCCCCAAGCTTCAATTCTGTATTTCCCCCTCATTGTGCCTTACGCAGGCAGACATTGGGCAGCTCAGAAGCTGAGCTCCTGAAGGACATTGTACTCTGTGCTATAATGCAATTCCTCCAGGACAGACGTTGACAGTCTGCCTTCACATACCAGGCCAAACCCACTCAAGGGATGCCTCTCCAGTCTTTCTATTTTTAACTATCACCAAAAAAAAAAAAATCCTGAAGATACATGGATTTTCTAGGTTCCACCGCTGGAACAAATTATCAATGTGGATGTTTCAACAACTGAGCAGGAAAACAACTGTCACATTGCATTAATACCATAGCTGGGTTTTGTCCAAGCTATTCCCATCTCTCATCTTCTGCCCTATACATATCACTGTGCGGTACTGATCTGCTGTGCACTAAGAGAGCAAAACTGGAAACTTGAAGTATATGCATATTAACCAAAATGAGCAGGTCCCATTTCGTGCTGTATGTGCCAGCCAAGAGCAGAGAAAAACACTATTTTTGCTACATGTGTTCATCAAAGTTTAAAAAAATCGAGTGTGTGCTGCTCATTCCTAAGGCAATACAGGCAGCAGATGCCGCCTCCATGCAGTAGAAGAGTCTCCGTTGCTGGCATCGAAGTAACCTCATGGCTCGTTGATTAAATAGGAGCTCGACTGTTGTGGGGTGGGTTGGTTTTGTTTGGTTTTGATGTGTGTGGTTTTTTTTTTTTACAGTTAAAAAATGAAAACCCGGGGGACACAACACCAGCGCAGTTTCCCTCACGCCCTCCGACGAGCCCGAGCATCTTCACTTTAACGCGCGGCGTTTCTGCGTCCACCTGGCCGGCACCCGGCGGCTGTTCACACGACGGGGTGCCAGCGGCGGCGGGCAGCGGGGCCGGGTTCCGGGCGTGCCCTTGCGAGCCGGCCCGGGACACCACCTTTCCACTTGGCTCCCTGCGAACCCTGGCCCCCGGGGGGCTGCGCGGGGCTCCCTATTTGGCCATGCGGCGGGCCGGGGGCGAGCTGCCCCGCGCCTGCCTTACATGGGCCGGGCGACCGGGCTGCGTCGGGGCTGGCCAGGCTCCATTCATGGCTGCGCGGCCGCTCAATGGCGCGGAGCCGACCAAATAAGGAGAAGGTGGCTGCCCCGTCCTGCGGCGGCCCTGGCCGGCACTGCCCCTCGGGGGTTATAAATTTGAGCGCCTCCGCCGAGCTGGCACCCAGGCTTTCCTCCGCAACCCCCCTGCCGCCGCTGCTGGCCAGGTGAGTAGCACGGCGGCCTCCGAAGCCCCTCGGTGCAGGCTCGGGGAAGACAGGGAAGGATGGGATGACTAAGATGAAAAGAATGGAGGAATGGATGGATGGATTGGATGGGCGAGTGGGTGAATGGATGGGAGGCACTGGCTGGCGGCAGATGCCGGTCGTGCAGGTACCGCCGCTGCTCTGCGTGCACCTCCCGCTTTGTTTTACTTCTGCCGCGGACAGCGCCCCCGACCCAGCCATCGCGCCTCGACGGGGCGTGACGCACTGTGGCTGGTGAAGTGCACTGGGCAGGGCAGAGCTCTCGATTCAATCTGCGGCCTGAGGGTACATCTAACGATGCCCTAATGAGCCTGTAGAAGCGCAGAGAAGAAAGCGGCTGCCGGATCCCACTTAAAGCCCAGCCCACGAGCGTGGCTGAGCCATCGGGCTTCCTCCCGGGACAAGGCAAATTCCCCGTTGCCGCCGGCAGCTGTCAGTGTGGCGCAGCCGCAGCTGCGCTCCGAGATGGAGGGCGGAAGGGCGCGGAGCGTCCGTCCAGGGGGCTCGGCAGGGCTCGGCAGCCGAGCTGCGATGGGCGCAGTGGTCTGGACACGCTGTCGCGCTGTGTTTCAGATCCGTGCCTCCCTCCGAAGATGTGTGACGACGAGGAGACCACCGCACTGGTGTGCGACAACGGCTCCGGGTTGGTCAAGGCAGGCTTTGCCGGAGACGATGCCCCCAGAGCCGTCTTCCCGTCCATCGTCGGCCGCCCGAGACACCAGGTAAACTACGGAAGCAGGAGCGGGGCAGGACAAAACCTTCCCCATGTCTTCAGGGATCACCTCCACGCACTCTTTCCCTCTTTAGTCCTTTTGTCCTATCCCAAGTACTCCATCCAACCCTCTGCTCACTTCTTGGAGTAGTATTTGTGCTGCATTTTCAGGTCTCTCCAGTGCTTCCTTCATCTCCTCTTTCTGGCTGTCCCTTATCTCATTTTCTACCACTTTCTCTCTTTCCTCAGCTATTTCTGACTCTCCAATCATTCTCTTGACCGCCTTCCCTATTCTCCCTCCTAATGATCCTAAGCCCAGCTTTTTACAAAGCTGCTGCCCACTCCAGGTCCTGAGCCAGACCTGCCACTGGTGCTAGTGCACAGGCATCTCCACCGGCTCAATGTGTACATCATGGAGTTTGTATGAGGCCTTTCCCACCCATTCCGCCCCAACTTTTTGCATACCAGACGCCTTCTTTTGTCTGTCAATGATCTTCATACGTCCCTCTAAGCCTCCTTTTCCCTGTGCCCATGTCATTCTCCTTTTGTCACAGTTAAATTAGTACGCAGAAGCACAATACTTTTCCTCCTATCATTTCCTTAGCAAAAAGTTTGTAATGCCTCTAAACAAACAAACCTAAAATGTTTGTGATTTATATTTTGTTATTGTGCATAAATTATTCATGAGGCTCCATAGAAGTATGCAGTATCTTCCTTCACTGGAAAGATTATTTCCCTCTTTATCTTCCTGTTTAGAAACTTTCTTTGTATGTCCCTCTACTTTTTTCCCTCACGAAGATACTATGCAGTTTATATTTGTTAAACCTCTGGATGAGAAAGAAGTAATTGAAAATACGAGGTGCATTAAAAAAGAGAAGAAAATCCTTTCAACAGATTAAAAATGATTTAATAAGAAACCATCAAGTTATCTTGATTTATTATTTCAATAATGCTCATTTATTTCCCTATACAACCTTTTAATGTGTGACTGCTTGTACCTTTCTTGAAAATAGCATCGTTGTCTGTGATGTAAATGTCTGAGCTCTGTCATGTTGTCTTCCTTAAATAATTCTTTTCTGGATCTTCTTTTAGGGTGTCATGGTTGGTATGGGTCAGAAAGATTCCTATGTGGGTGATGAAGCTCAGAGCAAAAGAGGTATCCTTACTTTGAAATACCCCATTGAACATGGCATCATCACCAACTGGGATGATATGGAGAAGATCTGGCATCACACTTTCTACAATGAACTCCGTGTGGCCCCTGAGGAGCACCCCACCTTGCTTACAGAAGCCCCTTTGAACCCTAAAGCTAACCGTGAAAAGATGACTCAGATAATGTTTGAGACCTTCAACGTACCTGCTATGTATGTGGCAATCCAGGCTGTCCTATCCCTCTATGCCTCTGGCCGTACAACAGGTAAAATAAACAGATAAACACCCCTGAGATACTTCCTTTCAGGGATTCTCCTTCCATCTCACTCCACATAGGAAGAAAACTCACCATAACTCATGCAGATTTACAGAGATCGTTTATAGCCATGGATGATAACAGCGGCAGCAAAGCCAGCACGAAATAGCCTCTGGAAAGAACAAATGTGGACCTATCTGTGTTCTTTTTGGGGAGGCACTGTGGAACTGATTCCTGCTGCCTGTCATGGTGCAGTTGAGGAGATGTTCCTGTGAGGATACTGCAGTTACATGACAATTACACCATTTAAGGGTTTAAACTTGGCCCCCAAAGTGCCCATTATTAGACCAACACAATTAATCTCTATTGCAAACATGCTCAATGCTCAGAGAAGTAGCAGTGGAAGACTTACAGATAGGGGTTAGGTGAAAATCAGTACAGAACAACTGTTTCATGGGAAAGTTCAAACCAAACAGGAATATCTAGGCAGCAAAAGGAACAGGCAGGATTTTGATGGCTAAAATAGAATGATGCCACTTTACACTGCCTGAAAAATGCAAAGTTTTGCTGTGTTTATTGATGTTTACTGTGCGCAGGGTCTCTGAGCATTTGCTAGGTGATTCCAGCTGCTCTCTGACATTTCTCTTCCAGGTATCGTTCTCGACTCTGGTGATGGTGTTACCCACAACGTACCCATTTATGAAGGTTATGCATTGCCCCATGCTATCATGCGTCTGGACCTGGCTGGCAGGGATCTGACTGACTACCTGATGAAGATCCTTACAGAGCGTGGCTATTCCTTTGTGACAACAGGTCAGTGCTTTTAGCTTTGCCCTTCTGTGAAAATCCTCCTGTTTCTCTTGGCTCACCTTCTTCCTCTTGTGTTTCACTTATCCAAACCTTGATTTGAATCCCATGTACCTGCAGCTGAACGTGAGATTGTTCGTGACATCAAAGAGAAGCTGTGCTATGTTGCACTGGACTTTGAGAATGAAATGGCTACTGCTGCCTCTTCTTCCTCTCTGGAAAAGAGCTATGAACTGCCAGATGGACAAGTGATCACAATTGGTAACGAACGTTTCCGCTGCCCTGAAACCTTATTCCAGCCATCCTTTATTGGTAAGTGTTCCCAGGAAATTCTCCTCTCTGTAGGTGATACGAGTGGATCAGGAGGTGTCCCACTCCTCTTCCTGTTGATCTAAATATGGCACAAAATCAAACATAAAAAATTAATGAGGTAGATCCTCTGGTTCCTGTAAGCTGTGCTTGATGTGACCTCAGATGGTAATTAACCAAGTGCTTTTGTTGCAAGTTGTAGATCAGGTTTTATGCTCACAATTTTTTTTTTTTAGTGATAAAATGTACAATTAGAAAGGCAGCATTAGGGAGCTGGCCCCAAACTTCTTTGTGGGTCCCTTCCAGCATTCTATAACTTTATGTCACTGGTGGCAAGAATAGCTTTCAGTGCTGTATTTGTAAGGCTTCCTCTAAAAACCAGACTCCATGGAGAAGTAAAGATCTGGGAAAGGCAAAAAGTGGAATGAAAGGTGTGAGTACACTTCTATGCTGTTTGTGAGGGCAGCTGATGGATACAGCAAATGCTTCTAAGTCCTGAGCAATGAATGCAGTTGTTCATCAGCTGACATCTTACTGTGGATCTAGTGTCAGCTGTTTCAGGAAGCACCTGTTAAAAGTAATAAATTGGAATGCACAAACATGTGCTGCTGGTTTCTTTTCCCTCACTACTGAGTATTAATCTCTTGGTCAGTGCTTTCCTTATGTCTTGCTTTGATCTTTATAAACAGTATTTTCAGTAGGCTGACAGAAGTTGCTGTTGTCTTTTCTAGTTCTACTTCAATTCCTTTCATTGTGTTTATTGCTGTCTCCACTATATTTAACTAATACTTTTTATAAGACTCTGGCATAACTTGACATTCATTGCACAGAATCACAGAGTGGTTGTAAGGGGCCCCCAGAGATCATCCATAGATAATTTCTGTGTAACTTGCTCCCATTGCCCTATATTAAATGAATTTATTTCTCTTATCTACTTCTCTTATTGTATATTTTGAGTATCTTCCCTTTGCACATGCATTAGGATATTTTCTATCAAATAGATTTAATTTTCTAAGCTAGCTCTGTAATCCTTTTTCCTTTTTTCTGTAACATATAATAATCAGTAAGTAACTTTACAGCAAAAAGAGCTTGTATTAATGATGAGGAGAAATCCCATGAGTTCTTTGCACAAAGACCTCTTGTATAATTTCCTGCTCTATTGTCTTTTTTCTTCTCAAGGTATGGAATCTGCTGGTATTCATGAAACTACCTACAACAGTATCATGAAGTGTGACATTGATATCCGTAAGGACCTCTATGCCAACAATGTCCTCTCAGGCGGTACGACAATGTACCCTGGTATTGCTGATCGCATGCAGAAGGAAATCACTGCACTTGCTCCTAGCACTATGAAGATCAAGGTAAGGAATCTGACACTCTACTGTAAAATATGGATAAAAGTGGAGAAAATGTCCTCATCGTTAAACTGGTATATAGGAACAATTCTACAGCTGATGGACAAATGAAGAGAAACTCCATGTAATCCAGATAATTATAACAGTTAGAAGCAAGTGTTAGGATCCTAAGAGGAAAATAAGGTTATAGATTTTCTTAAGGCACTTTGCATGTACTAGCTGCTGAAAATCAATACTGGCATTATAGAAAAGTTCTGCTCTTTACCTAGGGAAGTAACCAGTGGCTTGTTATGTTGGTGATGTGGGTTGGTTATTCAGAAAGGTTAAATGAGGATTTTGTTGCTTTTCTTTACCCTAGATCATTGCCCCACCTGAGCGCAAGTACTCTGTCTGGATCGGTGGCTCCATTCTGGCATCTCTGTCCACCTTCCAGCAGATGTGGATCAGTAAACAGGAGTATGATGAAGCTGGTCCATCCATTGTCCACCGCAAGTGCTTCTAAGCACTTTCCCCCTCAATTTACTTCCCACTCAGGATGATGACAACATGCTTCTTGGAGTCTTCTGGCAACCCTTCCTGAACTCTTCAGTCATTGTACAGTTTGTTTACACACCCGTGCAATTTATTCGTGCTTCTAATATTTATTGCTTTATAAATAAACAGGATCTGGAGCTTGCAACCTACAAATTAGCGTCTTTCAGTTTATCACAAGTACTCTTTGCTTAAAAAGAGCAAAAAAGAGACTAAATGCCCTAGGATTTGGAAATTCCCATCAAACCTATCAGTGTTTTCACTGCATGCCAAGTCCTAAATGATGTAGTTGAGTTAGGTCATGGGTTTCTATTAGTAAGAATTTCTGCTTTACGGTTGTAATTCTGAATCTTGAAGCAGTAGAAGCATCTGGGCAGCCTGATCTAGTTGAGGATGCCCCTGCTTACTGCAGAGGGAGTTGGACTAGATGACCTTTGCAGGGCCCTTCCAACCCAGACCATCCTATCATTCTGTGGTTCTATGATTCGATGATTCTATGATCGTATATCAAGGCTTACAAAGAAATTGCCTTGATGGCAGACCCAGTAAGTGGAACAAGTGGAAAGAAAAGTCTCATATTCACTATCTGGGATTAGAAATATTTATTCTCTTGCATTTATTATTACCCAAATATTTTAGCACTAATTTATTGAAAGTCAAATCTTCTGTGAAAGAATTATGTTAATGCATTTAGAATGCAATTTATAGCTCATTAGCTGAGTCCTAAAGAGTCATACAGTTATTTTCTGTGAGCTATAAATATTTATGCCAAAACATTAATTTGAACTGACAGTTTACTCATCTTCCCCCACCTCTTCAAAGTCAGAGATGAAGAAGCGAAGCCTTTATTGTACTAATGTGCAAGAATTAAGCTCTTCCTAAATATTCCTGCAATTGTTAAAGTCAAGATTATTTTCACATCAGGATTCATATGTCTTGGGTAATTTTTAATCCTTAAATCTTTGCTATCCTTTGTTGCTGTCTGACCCAGATACTACGATCACAAATTTCATACTTTCCATAGACCTTTTTTACTGCTCACTGTGATGTTTTATAGCTGTGCTCTTTGATTCTTTAAAAGAAATAGCATCTACAAGTTGAAGTACAGAGTGAACTAAGTCTTGTCTAGTCTACCTGTGGTTAGGAGGGTGGAGCAGATGTTCTCCAAGGTCCATTCCAACCTAAGCCAGTCTACGATTCTACAAAATAATGGAACCAATGAGTGTCATAGTTCAAACTATTTGCAGACTGGAGTTCACTTAAATTTGACTTAGGAAATCAATGAAAGCATTTATCAAAGTGTTCATGCAGTTAGGCAGGTGCCATGGCAGGTGTTTGAAAAGATTAAATTTCATTCTAATTTTATACTCAGATGCCATTAAAAAAAACCAACCCAAAGAACAAGCAAATGAGCTTACACAGTTGTAAGGGAACTCTGTCCTACCTCTTATTTTCCTGAAAGGGATTTTTAACTGGCCATCTGATGTAATCTGCAGCCAAGCCAGGTGGAGGTTGGTCTCTTCTCCCAGGCAACCAGCAATAGAACAAAGGGACACAGTCTCAAGTTGTGCCTGGGGAGGTATAAGCTGGATGTTCGGAGGAAGTTCTTCACAGAGAGAGTGATTTGCCATTGGAATGGGCTGCCCAGGGAGGTGGTGGAGTCACTGTCCCTGGGGGTGTTCAGGAATAGACTGTCTGAGGCACTTAGTGCCATGGTCTAGTTGACTGGATAGAGCTGGGTGATAGGTTGGACTGGATGATCTTGGAGGTCTCTCCCAACCTGGTTGATTCTGTGATTCTATGATATTGCTCTTTGAATCTATAAAAAAATATTTAGTGTCTGCCTCCAATTTGCTGACCATTAGAAGACAGTTTACTGCAGTGTCATTGTACCTTCGGCTCACTATTGGAATATTCCAAAGTGCAGTCTCAAATCTTCTGCTTTTGGGCAAGTGAAGTTGTTTAAAGAGAATTAAAAACAAAGATGAAAGTGTAATCATAATTTAAAATGTACACATACAGTGAAAGCTTTTAGATGAAGGTTAAAATGATTTTTAAGTATGAACATTTCATCATAAATGTGGAATACTCTCACACTGCACAGGAATGCTGCTGCAAATAGGCCTTTTCCTAACAGAATATGAATTAAATAACCTGTGAATCTGTTAAGGCAAGGTCAACAGCCTCTGATGTTCTCAGGAAGGTTTCCAGAGCAGAGATTAATTCTTAAGTTCACACTACGGCAAAATTCTGTATGTTCTGAAAACATGGGCACTTCTCCTGATTTCTGACCAACACAAACTTAATTGCTGAGACTTAAGATGCTTGCCAATGACATTTGGTTATTGTTCTTAAGAACCACGGCACTTATCTTGCTTGGTCTTGCTTGCTAATTTGAAAGGTCAGAAAGGTCATCTCAAGTATTAGTGTGAATTAATAGGGTAATACTGGACATGAATTGCAGCTAATTGGAGCTTAAAACGTTAAGCAAGTATGCAAAGGGAATGCTAACTCAGACGCAGTGGATGCCTGACTGATTGGCTCTGACTGATAGGTCAGGAATGGCAGGCATACAGCTGGCACCGCGTTCAGGGCTGTGATCAGTTCACCCTTGAGCAGGTGGGCATGAGGAGGGAACTGACTGCATGACTGATGGAAAAATTCCTTCCATAGACATTTTGAGGTTTGTAATTCACAGTTTATGGAAATGGATATGAGCAGCAAGGACTGTGCAAAACAGTGACGTGCTTGCATATATGTAGGACATGACTAAAAAGCAGCAATGCCTAACCCTTCTTCTCTTCTTATAGAGTGTTGCCAGATGTTTTCAAGTTGTAATGCAACAATCCCATACTCCATCATTGAAAAATACGTATTCACACTTAGTGCAGTGAAAACTCTCATGATTCAGTGGGCTGGGAATTATGATAACTGTTTATGGAAGCAAAATGAAGTCTTTTAAATGTGGGTAAGGCCACTGATTGGTTTGATTGAGAGGACTTTGAATGTTAAGACACAGAAGCTAAGATTCAAAATGCTGATCAGAGGTGCCACTGTTAAAGTTCAGCCTCTGTTTGCATTTCACAAGAAGCTTTAATTACAGTGGTATGTATTTTATGTCGTAAACAAGGATGGTGGAACGGGATGCAGAAATTAACTGAAGGGCAGATGTATGATAACCAGTAAATCTATTGCAGATACTTCCTTAGAAAAGACAAATTAAAACCCAGCTGTACCCAAACCCTGAGATGATTCTGTGATGCTGTGATGTGATTCATAAATACCTCCAAACTCTGAAACAGCTTGGCTAATGAAGACATTGACTTAAATCTTGAGACCAGAGGATCACAGTTAACCTTGATTGGTCTTGATGCGATTCTCTTCGGATGGAAGAAGGAAACTTAGTGTTTAGCCAGATTTATGGATTCAACACTCATACTTTGAAAGCAGTGAGAGCAGATGGCAAAAGGTCTTGTCACACTGAAGTGTGTCCTGGTATTTGACTTTTAGCTCCTTGTTGCTCTCTAGGTATGTTGTGGGGTGCTCCAAACTCCCTTCCTCCCCCTCTGTCAGCAGAGGTTTGAATGGGGGAAGAGAAAGGTGTGGAATTGCTTTTCCCTCCGCTGCGGGCTTCAGCAGGGAAAGGGAAAAGGCCTTTTCCTGCTGCTCCCACATGGGTGAGTACTCATGGGAAAGCCCACTCTGGAATACGGAACTGGGATTGGCTGGGTGCTTCATGCCCACAATATATTTGCACTGGACACATTGTCTAGGAAAGACTTTAAATAGAGTGACCAGAAAGTGTGTGCAGTTCTGTTTGGAGAGCTTTCCCTGTGGCAGCCGGACCCGGCCTCTCCTCGGTCCATCGAACCCTGGCTCCCTGCTCCCTAACGGCGAGCGGGCACGACCCTGCCTCTGCCATAAGCCTCTGCCATAAGCCGCCGCCGCCGCTCGCAGAGGCAGGGGAGCAGCGCGACCGTTCCTGCGCTGCTGAGCTTCTGCCGCTCCACGACAGCTGCCTCGTGGAAGCTGTCTCTGCAGACACTTCGACTTCTGCAGGTGCCGTTCCCGTAGGATTTATGCTGTGTGGTTCCCAGATTGGGTTAGAACTTGCAGTTTCCAAAGGGTTCCACCACAAAGGGGATCCAGGGACCGTCTGCAAACTCTTACTCGGCGCCGGTGAGTAAATCCCGCGCTCTCTCTCGGCTTCTCCCTAGGCCTCTGCTCTGCCTCTGATTCCTAAGTGGGGTAAAGCCACTTTGTGGCTTTGGCTTTTTCTATTTTCTGACTTTATCTTAAATTACCAAAGCTGGCCATAAACATCCCTGCGAAAATTCTCGACCAAATTAGATCCAGTAGCTAAAATGTATCTGGTTTTGTATACAGTTCTGGGGTGGGGCTTTTGGGGAAAATGAAAACAACTCTGTTGTTTAATTCCTGCATCGTCAAATTATGCTCCATCAAATCAAGTTACAGTGGAATGGAAGTTGCTCTTTGGAAGTCAATCTGATGTGATTTATAAGCTATATAAGGAGGCTTTATCCAGTGTTCATAGAATCATAGAATGGCTTAGGTTGGAAGGGACCTCAAGGATCATCCAGCTCCAACCCCCTGCCATAGGCAGGGACACCTCCCACTAGAGCAGGCCGCTCAAGGCCTCATCCAGCCTGGCCTTAAACGCCTCCAGGGAGTAAGCATCCACAACCTCCTTGGGCAACCCATTCCAGTGTCTTACCACCCTCACTGTAAAGAACTTCCTCCTAACATCCAGTCTAAATCTCCCCTCTTCCAGCTTAAACCCATTCCCCCTCGTCCTGACATTACCAGACCTTGTAAATAGTCCCTCCCCAGCTTTCCTGTAGGCTCTCTTCAGATCCTGGAAAGCCTCTATAAGGTCTCCTCGAGGCCTTCTCTTCTCCAGGCTGAAGAGCCCCAACTCTCTCAGCCTGTCCTCATAGCAGAGCTGCTGCAGCCCTCTGATCATCTTCGTGGCTCTCCTCTGGACTCGCTCCAGCAGTTCCATGTCCTTCTTGTACTGGGGGCTCCAGAACTGCACACAGTACTCCAGGTGGGGTCTGACGAGAGCAGAGTAAAGGGGCAGAATCACCTCCCTTGCCCTGCTGGCCACACTTCTCTTGATGCAGCCCAGCACACGGTTGGCTGTCTGGGCTGCATGTGCACACTGTCGGCTCATGTTGAGCTTTTCATCAACCCAGACCCCCAGGTCCTTGAGGTCCTATTGAGGGCTAAAAAGTCCTAAGAGATACTGACACACATTGGTAAGGGCTGGGACAAAACTTTATGGTCTGTTCTGGCAGACAGAGCAACAAAACCCAGTGCTTCTGCCTCAGATTGAGAGGTACTGGGGTATTCCCTGATCCACACACCTTACACAGAATCAGAGAAAGTTAGGGGTTGGAAGGGACCTTGAAGGATCATCCAGTCCAACCCCCCTGCCAGAGCAGGATCACCTAGACCAGACCACACAGAAATGTGTCCAGGCGGGTTTTGAGTATCTCCAGAGAGGGAAACTCCACAACCCCCCTGGGCAGCCTGTTCCAGTGTTCTGGCACCCTCACAGGGAAAAAATACCTCCTCGTGTTTCCATGAAACTTCCTATGCCTCAACTTCCACCCATTGCCACTTGTCATTGGGAATCACTGAGCAGAGCCTGGCTCCATCCTCTTGGCACTCACTCTTTACGTCTTTATAACCATGAATGAGGTCACCCCTCAGGCTCCTCCTCTCCAGCTCAACAGCCCCAGCTCCCTCAGGCTCTCCTCATAAGAGAGATGTTCCATTCCTTTCATCATTTTTGTGGCTCTGTGCTGGACTCTCTTTAGCAGTTCCCTGAGGTCATTCTTGAACTGAGAAGCCCAGAACTGGACACAATATTCCAGATGTGGCCTCACCAGGGCAGAGCAGATGAGGAGTAGAACCTCTTTCAACCTATTAACCACAGCCTAATCTACCCCAGAATGGCATTGGCCTTCCTGGCCACAAGAGCACATTGCTGGTTCATGGTCAACCTCCCATCCACTAGGACCCTGAGACCTTTTTCCCCTTCCAGCAGGTTAGTCCCCAACCTATACACTGATGACTGGGGTTGTTCTTTCCCAGACTACTTTCCTTGTAGATCAGGGAGCATGTCAGCACTTAAAAGTATTGAGAGACGGGATTATGAGCAGAACAGAAAGCCTGTGATAACTACATTGTGTATATGCTAAGAGTCTGGAAATCCAGTGATTCTACTTTGAAAGATGGACTTTTTTGAAACAGGAAATGAGGAGATGTTTCAGAAGTCACTTGTCAGGGCTGTAAGGCTCCTTTGGAAAAATTGGTAGGAGAGTCATTATAGATTTGATAGAGTTGTCTACTTTGCACTAATCTTCTCTAAAAGGGCTGTTTTAGCCAAAGTTAAAAAAAAAAAAAAGGTCAGCCTTAGGCAAAGCACTAATATGAAAATTTTTAGCTTGAATAATTGAATTCTGTAGAGTGATAGTTTTTTTTAAATGTAGAGTAAGAGCATTTTATACTTAAAAACATTAGGTGATTCTAAATATATGTGACAGTCAGATTAATCTACAATAACAGCACGACAATAGGGAAATAAATAAAGAGAGAAGAACCTCTCTGCTCGTTGGATAAACTGAATGCAAGGCCCAGGCAGAGACTGATGCTTTCTTCCAGTCTCACCCTGAAGCATCCTGTGACAGAAGCTTCTGTCATTATCAAGACACAAGAAAAAGGAAAAATAATATAATTTATAAAATTGAGTGATTAGTAAATTTTGCTCATTACACTCAAGAAAGAAGAAATTCAGACAATTAATGTAGTACTTTTGCATTCCCTCTAGAGGATGACTATGGTTGCTGAAACTTGAAAACTCAGCAGGGAAAAGTATTAATTACTGTAAATTTTGTTCTGCTGAGCTGGAACATCTCTGCTATGAGGACAGGCTGAAGGAGCTGGGATTGTTCAGCCTGGAGAAGACTCTGAGAGGTTCTTAGAACTGCCTTCCAGTACCTGAAGGGATCCTACAGGAGGCTGCAGAGGAGCTTTTGTGTTTCTAGCAATAGAATCATAGAATCAACCAGGTTGGAAGAGACCTGCAAGACCATCCAGTCCAACGTATCCAATCTATCCATCCAGCAGGTGGTGAGATTCTAGAATAGGCTGTCTCCTCCCTGTGAGTGTTCAAGGGCAGATTGGATGAGGCCTTGAGCAGCTGAGTGTAGTTGAGAGGCATCCCTGGCCATGGAGGGGAGGTTGGAGTCAATCTCTGAGGTCATTTCTAATATAAGCCCTTCTATGATAATTAAAGGATGGATTTAATTTGTGATTAAGCTCTATGAATTTTCGGTTGTCCTGTGTGAGTGATGTTGGAAGAAATTAGCACACATGAGCAAAATTTAATATACATGGTGGTAATCCTTTTTTTGGTTGCTTTTTTTTTTTTCTTCCTAAGAAAATAGTTCATAAAATAGAAGATATCTGAGGTGTACCAATCTTAGAAGAGATTAATTCTATTTTGGAAAAGCAGTTTAACCAGATTTTATTTATATATATATATATGTGTGTGTGTGTGTGTGTGTGTGCAGAGGAAAAAGTGGATGAGGATTAGCATAAAGCTTTATTGACATAACATGTAGATGATGTGGTATGTCTGTGAAGATAGACTTACTACCAGGTAGCAAGGCAGTAAAAAAGAGTTTAAAGACTGTTCTGAGTCTCTACGCCCCTGAGGTTTACATCCCTAGGAAGGCTATTGTCAATGATAAAGAGCTTTCTTTCCAAAGGGTTTCAAATCTCACTGTGGCTTCTGGACATGCAAAAAGGCAATGATCAAAGAGAAACCCATCAAAGAGCTTCTGGTTGTTAGGGTCTTCTACTCCAGTTCTTCTAGAGAGAGTGGAAATGGGTGGTGGTAGCAGTAGCAGCTCACTCTCTGAGTGCCTTCCCAGCTCTCGGCAACTCGGTGTGTCCACTTCAGCTGAGATGAGAAAGCAAGCAGGTGATAAATCTAGCTTAATTCATTCTAAGGAAGAAAGAGTCAGCAAGGCACACATTGCTGTGCCAGGTCAGGAGGGGACATCTTCCACAGCATCCAGAAGCTTGGGGATGTAATAGCTGCCATCAAGGTAAAAATAGAAGTTTAGAGAATTAAAGCCAGATCCTCATGTTTATGTAATAGGTGAATTTGGACTTGGACACTGACTTTAATGTTAAATCTTCTTGCTGTTGTTTTAATTATATAAATTATATTCAGGACACAGACTATTGTCTTCAAAAGCTGTCTCTATTTGATTAAAAAAACCAAAACCAAAACCAAACCAAACCACAACCAACAAACAAATCCAAACGGAGTAAGGAACATTAATCTTAAGCACAAAAATTGTATAAATTGGGTGTTGGGTTTTGATTTTTTTTTGGGGGGGGGGGGCTTGGGTTTGTTTTGGTGCTGCTGATTTTGGTTTTTCTGGTGATTTTTTAACTTACTAAGAATGTTTTAGAGGTAGCTATTTGTGTATGTGTGTGTGCTTACAATGATTCTCTGGTGAGCCAGTGGGTAGAATAATTCTTGGAGAGACAGACATCTTTGGAGATGTTAAACACAAACTGAAGAGGTGGTAAGGAAAAAGTGAGGTTTACTTTGTTAGCCTGAATTATGTCTCAAATTTAACACCTGAACTAGGAGATCCTTCCTTGTCAAGAAACACCACCCACAAGGAAACATTTTTTGTTTTTGTTTCCACCAGTTAAATCAAGGTCAATTTGTGTCTGTAACTTTCCTTTGGGAAAAGATTAAAGGGAATAAACTCCTACTCAGTGTTCTGTCGCAGCTTAACACAAAACACCTTTCTTGCGCTAAGTTTCTAATTTCTCCTATTTTGGCAATTTGAGCAACCAATTATCCAAATTAATATGATTAAGCAATTGAGTTACTAATTCAGCACTGGTGATGAATTCAACTTCATTACCATGTTGTTTCATTCATAATTTAAATACTGAACTCACAGCAGACAGCCTGTTTGGAGATGTAGGAATGTGGTTGGGAAAAATACAATCTGTGGGTTTATTCTTACAAATATGTTTGATGCATAATTAAAAAGTCTCTTCTGTATTTTCAGGACTGATTATAGAGCAGATATTTAATGTATTTTATAGCTTTCTAAATACCATAAGCCATTATGAGATACAACAGCATTCCCAGATGCATTCTCAGATTATAATGCAGTGTATTGCAAAACCTGAAACTTAATACATGACAAACTCTTTAATCAAAGAGTCATAGAACCACAGAATGGCTTAGGGTGGAAAGGACCTTAGAGATCATCTGCTCTGACCTCCCATCCATGGGCAGGGACACCTCTCAACTAGACTCAGCTGCTCAAGGCCTCATCCAGCCTGGCCTTAAATACTCCCAGGGAGGAGACATCCACAGCCTCCTTAGGCAGCCCATTCCAGAGTCTCATCATCCTTGTACTGAAGATCTTCTTCCTAGGATCAAGTCTAACCCTGCTCTTCCTGAGCTTCAAATCATTCCTCCTTCTCCTATTGCTAGACACCCTTATGAAAAGTCCCTCTGCAGCCTTGTAGCAGGATCCTTTCAGGTACTAGAAGGCAGCTATAAGGTGTTTCCAGGAGTCTTCTCTTTCCTGTGCTTAACAACCTCAGCTCCCTTAGCCTGTCCTCATAGCAGAGCTGCTCCAGTCCCTGGATCATCTTTGTGGCCCTCTGGACTCCTCGCAACAGTTCTTTGTCCTTCTTATGATGAGGACACCAGAGCTGGATGCAGTATTCTAGGTGGGGTCCCACAAGAGCAGAGTAGCGGCCCAGAATCCCTTCTCTTGCTCTGCTGGCCACACTCCTCTTGATGCAGCTCAGCACACAATTTGCTTTCTGGGCTGCATGAGTGCACTGCCAGCTCATGGTAAGTTCTCATCAATCAACACCCCCAAGTCTCTTTCTTCCAGGCTACTCTCAGCCCACTCTGCACCCAGCCTGGGTTTATGCCTTTATATGTGATGGACAGTTTTACAGAAAGTGGTCTTAGGCTTTTCTTAGTATTCCTGGTGAGGAAATGACTGTAGATTTATTTTTAATTGAATTGGAGCTCTCTTGTGAAGCTCAGCACTGTATGGCAGCCCGACAAACCGCAGTAATGCGGTAGCTTTTGATCCCTTGCCCATATATTTTGGCAGCTAAATCGAAAGGACTTTGAAAGAGACTTATGTGGAACTGCTATCTTCACTGCACATAAGGAAATGAGTGATTATGTTTTTGCTGGTGATAGTCTCTCTTACATTTGATTCTGGGTTCTCCAAAGTGTTTGATGGAATAACATTTATATACATATATATTTATGCATATGTGTGTATACACATAGTAAAGTATATCATAGACTGGCTTAGGGTGGAAAGGACTTTGGAGATTATCGGCCCCAACCTCCCTGCTATGGGCAGGGACACCTCTCAACTAGCGTTGGCTGCTCAAGGCCTCATTCAACCTGGCCTTGAAGTCCCCAAGGAGGAGGCAGCCACAGCCTCCCCTGGGCAGCCTATTCCAGAATCTCACCTCTCTTGTATTGAAGAACTTGTTAAGATTCATCCTAAACCTACTCTCCCTCAGCTTCAAACCATTCCTTCTTGTCCTATTGCCAGACATCCTTATTAAAAGTCTCTCTGCAGTCTTTCTGTAGGATCCCTTCAGGTATTGGAAGGCAGCTCTAAGGTCTCCCTGGAGTTTTCTCTACTCCAGTACTTGAACAACCCCAACTCCCTCAGCCTGTCTGATTGGGAGATATGTCTGCATATATATGCATACAAATGCATATATATGCATACAAATCCCTTCCCTCTGTATTCTCCTTGATTTTGCAATGGAGGAGCGGCCCTGGGATGGTAACAGATTTCAGACACCACATCTGTATGATGTAACATATGAGTCCACCTTGTTCCCCAAGAAAATTAGCATTGTTGAAATTGGAAGGACAGGTACTTCATGTCAGAAACATCACAGAGAGACATTGCAAAGGCTCGGCTGTGTGTATTCTGTACCCTGGATGCTAAGACAGAAGTTAATTCTTTATTTTAAGTTTTTTTGTTTGGGTTTTTTTTTGCTCAAGGGCAAAACTCAGAACTTTGGACTTTAGGGAAAAGATCAGAACTGAAACGCTTTTAGTGACCATGTGGAATACTCTTTCCTTCTTATAATGTATAGTCAAAGTGCCACAGAGGTTTGCTCTTCAGATGTAGCCTGAAGACATCACAAGCTGATGAAAGTGTAAAAAAGGTGCCCGAGGGCATGTACAGAGTAAGTTTGCAATGTCTGGTGTCACATTCTGTATTTAATGGCTACTGCAATAATTCTGCTGTAGACATTTTCTTTCTGATCAATCACATCAGTCGTTGTGATCAACAGGGTGGACAAATTTTTCTCTGCTCTTTCACTTCAACTGAGACCATGACTTCTTCCCACTGTACCAACACCTAACAGAAAGAGGAAACTACCTCCTGACTTCATTGTTGTAAACAAACAGCACATGAAATGATCAGGAATAGTAACCTGCAGGCTGTTCTATCTCCCAAATGGTTTCTCTGCTCATTCTGCCTATTGTACAAAGCAAACATACTGCCATTTCAAATGCTGAAGAGGCTTATTTATTTAGTAAATAATAATACAGAGGTGGTGACTCTGCAATCTCCAAATAGGGTTGTGTGGTGACACAGAGAGAGTGGGTGCTATTAAAAGCTTGACATTTATCACTCACAGTGATTAAATTTATCGTGGTATTTGTGGCATTTGACAATCTAAGTATAGAGAATGCCACAAATACCACAGAACAGATAAATATTCCTGTGAAAACCCCAAGAAACTGCTGGTGGTTCTTTGCTAAGCCTGCAGCGCTCTGTGTCCTGTAAATACATTGCAGGAGCTGCTAGGTGGAAATTTCTTGGAATAGAAAAGGATAAAAATGTTTGTAATGCTTTTTCTTTATGATAGGCTGAGGGAGATGGGGTTGTTCAGCCTAGAGAAGACTCTGAGGGGACCTTAGAGCTGCCTTCCGATACCTGGGGGAATCCCACAGGAAGGCTGCAGAGGGACTTTTCGTAAGGGTGTGTAGCAACTGGGCAAGGAGGACTGGGTTGAAGCTGAGGGAGAGTAGGTTTCGACTGGATCTTAGGATCTTCAGTAGGAGGGTGGTGAGACTCTGGAATAGGCTGCCCAGGGAGGTTGTGGATGCCTCCTCCTTGAGGATGTTCAAGGCCAGGCTGAAGGAGACCTTGAGCAGCTGAGTCTAGTTGAGAGGTCATGGAGTGGAGGTTGGACCAGATGATCTCTAAGGTCCTTTCCACCCTAAGCCATTCTGTGATTCTATGATTCTTTTTCTTGCCTACTTAGTCTAAAAGGCGTTTTGCATAGGAAATATTTCTGCATGTCTCTCTGTAGCATCCAGAGCAATGGAGACCCTATCAGACTTTGAGTTTCATAGAGTTTATTAGCTTTAAACTAAATCATAGCATATCATTCACACAGATCAGATAGAGTCTGTCCAGTACAAGAAGTTTAGGAAATGTCTCCCTTGGAAAACATGCCAGCTATCTTGTGACAAACAACCCCTGTGCAAATATTGTTGGAAAAAAGAGAATTTCAAGTGGGAAGTCATTCTCTAGGAGCTCTACAGCTTCATTTAAATCTTGAAGGACAAAATGGATATAATGAATGACATTGTGCACTTACTTAAGAGACACAGAAAAAACACAGAATCATAGAATGGTTTGGGTTGAAAGGGACCTCCAAAGGTCTTCTAGGCCAACCCCTGTGCAGTCAGCAGGGACCAAATAGATCAGGTTACTCAAAGCCAAGGATAGGGCCTCAATCACCAACCTGGGCAACCTGTTCAAGTGTTCCTCTACCTTCATGGTAAAGCACTTGTTCCATGATTTTTCTCTGCAGATAAGTCATGAAGATAGAAAAGTGCATAATGGAACTGTTCTTAATTCACATAATAAATCAGGTTTAATGGTGGTAGAGATGATAAAGGTTTTGCCTTTGAACAACTGCAGCCATATCTGTGAACAAGATCTTCATCTCTGGTGATAGTGCAACTGATTCCTTAACAAGATTCTACCCTTGTTGGACAACTCTAAGCCTAGAGTTATATTATTTCCCTGCCAAGGACTAATTGATACTGACTATTTGATTAGCTTTTAAGGTTTTTGACTGCACCTGGTTACAGCAGATGGCACTGAAGAGTGTAGAATTAAATTCTTAGTCTATGGACAAAACTCATGTATTAAAAATCAGTCCTGCTGCAGGTCTTTGACAGGAACTCTTCACATGTATTTGGCATTCTCATGAATTTCCCTGCTCTTTCCACAAGCACAGTCTGCCTGACATGAACAGTGGGGAGATGGATGATAAGAAAAGAAGCTACCATATAAGACTTCAGTCATTTCAATAATGATTTAAAATTTGCCTAAATCACAGGAAAATTAACCTCTGTAAAAATCTCTGGAAGGGTGGAATGTATTTTGCTTCAGTGAGTATTATTTTGGAAGACCAGAACTTCAGCTATAACTTGAATGTAGGCCAAAACTACTGCAATGAGTTGTAGGGGCCAAATTCTTAGGTGGATAAATGAGAGCACTGCCCTTGTTTTGAGGCCAGTGATGCTAGGAGGACTGTGTAAAGTAGGAGAAGGTATGTCTCTTTTCTTCAACATTTTTTTTTTCCTTCCCATGCTGTAAATCTCCAGTGCTTGTTTCTAATTAACCATTTAATATAGGGTCTGAAAGGTGTCAAGTGAAGGCACTCTCTAAACTTGTCTTTGTGAAAGGGCACTTAATGGGGTTTATAGAAGGGCTGTGGTTAGGAGGTTGAGAGGTTCTCTTCCCCCTCTACTCTGCCTGGGTGAGGCCACATCTGGAATATCATGTCCAGTTCTGGGCTCCTCAGTTCAAGAAGAACCTTAGGGAACTATTTGAAAGAGTCCAGTGCAGTTCCACAAAAAATGATGAAGGAAGTGGAATATCTTCCTTACAAGGAAAGCCTGAGGGAGCTGGGGCTCTTGAGCTTGGAGAAGAGGAGACTGAGGGCTGCCCTCATTTATGTTTATAAATATGTAAAGGGCGAGTGCCAAGAGGATGGAGCCAGGCTCTGTTCACTGATGTCCTATGACAGGACAAGGGGCAGTGGGTGGAAGCTGAGGCATAGGAAGTTCCATCGAATTTTTTTTTCCCTATGAGGGTGACAGAGCACTGGAACAGGCTGCCCAGGGGGGCTGTGGAGTCTCCTTCTCTGGAGATATTCCAGACCTGCCTGGATGTGTTCGTGTGTGATCTGGTCTAGGTGATCCTGCTCTGGCAGGGGGGTTGGATTGGATGAGCTTTCAAAATCCCTTCCAGCCCCTAATATTCTGTGATTCTGTGAGTTCTTAAACTATGTATCTTGGTCTAGAACCTAGCATGATCTGCTGCAGGTGTTGAGAGCTAACTTAATTTCTGCTGTGTGCTCTTTTTGAGTTTATCATGTTCACCAAAATGAGGGAGGGTTATGTGTTAAAAGTAACTGCACGCTTCTGAATATAGTTCTTGATTTCTGAGAAAAATGATTTTCACAATAATATCAAACATAAGGAATTATGTTCTCTGAAGTAAGAATACCATGCTATGCAGTCTCACAAAACTGCTTGTAATTTGAGTCATGTATTGCTTTAATTTTGTCTTTTCCACCTGTATTGTGATTTGGATTGTCTATTTGCAGGTTCACTTAATTAAAAATGAAAATATTTTAACAAGCTCTGCATGGCCACTCTAGCAGTGCACTTGATTTATTCCAAATGTGGCTGTCCTACCATCTATGAGAACAATCATCACTGTCCTGTGACACAGGTGTATTCATGGATTCATAGAATGGTTTAGGTTGGAAGGGACCTTAAGGGTTATCCAAGTTCCAACCTCCCTGCCAGAGGCAGGGACACTTCCCATTAGACCAGAGTACTCAAGGCCCCATCCAACCAGGCCTTGAACATCTCCAGGAAGGAGCCATTCATGACCTTCCTGAGTAATGTGTTCCATATTGGTCCTTACTAGCTTTGGAAAGATTGTTTTTCTCTTCTGCCAGAGAAAAGAACAATGAAACATCTTTTATTTAATTATTTATATATATATTGCTCTGAGCCACCTTCCCAGGGAAAAGAGAAGAGAAAACAATATTCTACTTTACAGTATGCTTGGTTTTTTTTTTTCCCCCCAAAGCCTTCTCAAAAACTGAAGAAATCCACATCATTAGCAAAGGCTAATCAAGGAGGAGAGACCTTATAAAAGGCCAAACTTAGTCCCTGTTCTCTGCTTAAGGATATGTCTATTGTCATGGCACAGGTGGGAGGCTTGCCACCCAATTTACTTCAGCTTTCTGGCCACATTGTCTTTTGCAGTGAAATACTCTGTATTAAGTACGTTTTCCACTCAAGGGCAACTCTGCCTATGTGGTGTGTATGACTCATCCACCTGTCTAGTTGGTGATCTTTGGATTAATTGATCTGTGTTTGAGCTCATGTTTTCTCTCATGCCTTGTTTGTCTTTGTGGCAGTCATATTTGGATTTCACACATTCATTTGTTGCTATACACAGTGCCTCCAAGCCAAGGGAACAAGTTGCACTGACATTTCAGGTAGCATGACTCTGGACCTTGATAAAGAGGCGGTGTAATTAAACTAAATATGCTTCACAAATATTTATTAAAGCCTCGTGGAGACTTGACTATCATGTTTTTTTATCTCTCCCCCTCTGTGCTACCTTTCCTGAAAGCCTCTTCTCTTTTATAACAGAACTTCTGCCCTAAAGCAGATCCTTTTCTTCAAAGAAATGTATGAAATAATGAAATGTATGAAACACCACTAATAAAACAAATCAGATCAATAATTTACCCATGCCTTTTTGACATGCTACTTATTTACATATATGTTTTTAAACAGGTAGTAGGATGTCCCTGCTGAGTGCAGGTGGATTGAACTAGATGACCTTTGGAGGTCCTTTCCAACCCAGACCATTCTATGATTCTATGATACATGCTGAAATCAGGGCTGGAAATCTACTAGATTTTTATTCCTCAACTTCAGAAGAGGTCTGGTTTTGAAGAAACACTGGAGAGCAGCATCTCAACATGGAGCCTTGAAAATCCTCTCTGCAAATGCTGTCTGTGCAACTTTCATCTATTTTAGCCATGCAAAAATCTTCATTAAATCTAAATCTTAGGGGTCCTGGTTCTTCTGTTTAGCTGATTCACTGTACTCAGTCCTTCCTGTTAGGCAGATTTAACCTTCCAGGGGTGAGAAGAGTCCTCTGTAGACTCCTAAGTTTCCACCAACAAGTCTGTGTTCCATCTTGACTCTGTGCTGAAGAAGAAAAATCTGGATAGGGAAAGGGAAGTTTTCTGTCCTGTGTCAGGAAATGTGACTTCCTTATTAATTTCAACACAGCCTGAGTACATCTGCCCTGAGGAATTTCTGTTGAAAATGGTGATATTTTGGAGGGGGTGACTGAAGAAAATAAAATTCTCTACTACTTTTATAGACAAGTAGAGGTCTGCAGGTACATAGACTTGTGTCATGTACAGATGGATACAGCAACAGATACATACAGATGTGAGAGATGTTTCAAAACCTGAAAAAAAAAAACAACGGAAAATGTAGATAAAACAGAGTAGTAGTTGCAATAAAACTTACTGACTGATAAAAAAATAACAGGTGATTAAAAATGTATGCATAAAATATTTGCTCATCTGCCGCTAAGTGCAAATGTATGACAGTGTTCTCATTCTCTTGTAGCCTTTGAAGTTCAACAGATAAGCATTTTACGTGGCAGACTCTACGTTCCAAGGTGTGTTTCAGGTGCTCTGCCTGGCAGGAGGTGGGTAATGGAGCCTTTCATTTTCCTTTGATCCTCAGCTAGGTGTAGAGGTAGGCAAGCACTAGTGGGAAAGGTACCCAGGGATGATCCAAAGCACAGTTTAGCACTCTTGTTAGTGCAAACCAGTCTACTGATAGCCACCCTGCAAGCCTCCTGGCAATGTCAGAAAGAAGATGTGGGTAGGGTAAAGAAAGTTACATCTTTGCACCCTGTTTTACAGAACCACAGAATGTTAGGGATCAGAAGAGACCTCCAGAGATTGAGTCATAGAATCATAGAATCAACCAGGTTGGAAGAGACCTCCAAAATCATCCAGTCCAACCTAGTACCCAGCCCTATCTAATCAACTAGACCATGGCACTAAGTGCATCATCCAGTCTTTTCTCGAACACCTCCAGGGACAGTGACACCACCACCAGTCAAACCCTACCATCCCTCAAAGCAGGATCACTTGGGGCAGGTCACACAGAAATGCATCCATGTGGATTTTGAAAGTTTTCAGAGAAGTAAACTCCACAACCTCTCTGGGCAGCCTGTTCAGTGCTCCAGCACCCTCTCTTTCCCACCCAGCACCCTCACTTTCCCAATCATCAGGATAGGCACAGCTTTAGATTCTGAAAATCATGGAGGATGATACCATAAAACATTGATTATTATTTTTTTTTCCTTCCCTATAAATCATTCATTGTTTGGTTATGTTTCTTATGGGAAAACAGTCCTCACATTTATTTTTTTTTAAACAGGAAAGTGTGAAAGAGGCAGAATTTCTGAATCTAAAACACAAAATAAATGTCTGATTAGAATGAGGACATATTTGCATAGGATGTGTATAAACCAATGAACCCTTCAGCAAATCTGACCCCATGTGAGAAATTATGTGGGTTTCACTGTTATCTAGTACTTCCAGTACCATAGCAACATTACACATAAGGCTGATGTGTCCTTTTTTTTTTTCCTTAAAGACACAGAGAGACCCTGTATAACTGTAGGTGAATCATTTGATTTGTCTTTTTTTCTCTTTTTGTGTCACAAATCCTTTCCTGCAGCCTAGTCAAATGTACAACATTTCTAAGAGACACTGGGAAATATGAATGGAATCATAACTTAGGCCTTTTGATTCACAGAAAAAAAACCCTGATGTTCCAGATTGGATTTTGCTCCATTTTGGAACAGAAGCATTACAGAAATTTAACTAAATGTTCATCCTGGAAAACTTTTTGTTTAGGAAGGTTTAACAAATGGTGTTCTGAAAACAAAGCATGCTCCACAGCACCCAGCAGATGCTGTTTGCTGTAACAGTTGTGGAACTCTCAAAAATGCCAGTTTAAATCATCACTTGTGAAACTCCAGATATGCATTGATTGGGAAGGGGCTGGGAAACTATTCTGCCTCTAGGAATCAGTATTTGCTGGTGAACCTCTGCAGACCTGTAGACTAGACAAATTGACACTTCTGAATGTTTGCAAGATTTAAATTCACTTGAAGATTATTTTTATTTAATTGAAAAGAAATATTCCATGATGTCTACAGGATGACTCTATAGTCTTGATTCACACACACTAATGGCTCTGCAAAGAAAACTCAATAGCATTTTCCTACAGCCATATCTGGGACAAACTCTAAAATCACATTGAATTTATATATATTCTCCCCACACAGGCCATTTGCAGCACCTCCATAATCTTATGGAAGAGGATTGTTTGGCCTGGCTTCTGAAGGGATGCTTTAATGTAATGTGGATTCCCTTCTGAGACTGGTGAGATGAGGAGGGAGAGGATGAGAGTGAGGAGCACCAGGAACACTGAACACATATGGTGGTGTAACAATCAAAACAAAGGAAATCAACTGTGCTGTAAATCACATCACTGAACCGCAAGCAGCTGGGACTGTAGAGATTCAGCAGTTGGACGAAGACAAATGTAGACAAGGCAAAGCAAAACAGTAAGTCTGAAAAGGGAAACTTGATGTCATGCATTCATACTGAAATACTGCAGCATGATTTATCCTTTTTCTCTCTCTCTTTTTTTCCCCGCCCTGTGGAATAAAGGAGGCATCAAAATGCTACTTGGGAGTTCCAGCAGAGAGGACTCCTATATTATTAAAATAGAAAAGATGTAGAATCACAGAATGGCAGAGGTCAGAAGAGATCTGTCAATATCATAGAGTCCAACCCCCTCAGCCAGAGCAGGACCACCTAAAGCAGATCATATAGGAACATGAGAGGTGGTGGAGTCACCGTCCCTGGGGGTGTTCAGGAAAAGACTGGATGAGGCACTTAGTGCCATGGTCTAGTTGACTGGATAGGGCTGGGTGCTAGGTTGGACTGGATGATCTTGGAGGTCTCTTCCAACCTGGTTGATTCTATTCTACTCTTTTCTAAAAAATTATAGATCAAATAGGATCTATCTGACCATATTTTTTTATGTTTTGGATATTCTGAAGCACTCATTAACTTCAGCATACTACAATATAAATTAATTTTAATAATACGTAGTACTATAATTACATCTACTTGAGTTTATTCTGATTACAATATGTAATTCCTTTTGGTTTGTAAGGAGGGGGAAAAAAGAGGAAAATAAGGTTTGCCAAACTGAGTCTCACCAACATTGGTTCTGGCATAGTGGCTCTTTGATTTGCTCTACTCAGTTAAACTTTATAATATGTATCTTTGAAAGTATAGACTCTACAAAATCACAATCAATTCTTTATCAATGAAACAGCATTTTAATCCTGTACTGAATTTATTGTTATGTTGGTAGGTAGCATATTTCTTTGTGTTGTTACAATGTGTTCTAAGTCTGATTATGTGGAATCCTTCATACTCCAAGGTGTTTTTTGGAAGCTCTCCCTTTAGTGAGTGTGTAACTTTAAAGTACGCTGTAATTTGGATTACATAACATTTGCTCAAAAATTTATGCTTAGAATCATAGAATGGTCTGGGTTGGAAGGGTCCTCCAAAGGTCATCTTGTCCAATCCCCTCTGCAGTCAGCAGAAACATCCTCCACTAGATCAGATTGCCCAGAGCCCTGTTGAGCCTCACCTTGAATATCTGCATGGATGGGGCCTCAACTATCTCTCTGGACAAGCTGTTCCAGTGTTCCACTTGTTTCTAACATCCAACCTAAATCTCCTTTTGTTTCAAACCATTGTCCCTCATCCTGTCCCTCCATCCTTCTTGTAGCCCCCTTCAGGTACTGCTATTAGGTCTCTCTGGAGCCTTCTCTTTTCCAGGCCAAACAATCCCAGCTCCCTAAACCTGTCCTCGTAGTGGAGGTGTTCCAACCCCCTGATCATCATAGTCCACTGCATTACTGGATATTTTTACACAATGTGAGTGATCTTTTGAGACTTGTGAAAGACAGGAGGGAAAACCAAGAGACTGGCAGCAGATGATTTGGCCCCTGGAATACTTTACTTTTATATTTCTTTCCAAAGCCTGTCAATTTGTAGGGATTTGATTCAATGAAGTTCTCCTCCTAGCCACAGCCTATCTGCAAATTAATCAGAGTTTACTGTCAGGAATTTGCAAGAAGTGCAGACCCTCTTGTATTGGGAGCTGTATAGATGCTAGAACTATATGCAATTTCTATTCAGTGTGTAGGTCCAAATTACTTCCAAGGAAATTGATTTGAAGTATTAATTCATGCAGGAGATGATCTTCCTGACAAGACATTGAGGAAACTTGAGAGATTTTGTCTGTCAGGAAATAAAATGTTCTGTAACTAGAAAAGTATGATGCTGAAAATTAGTTTTATAGTTTATAGATATTTTAAATTCTCTTAACTCAGAATATTGAGGAATATTTGCTGCACACCTGCTCTTTTCATGAGTATTTCTTATGCTAACCCTCCTAGCAAGAATAGTTATGGAACAACATGACTTACTAGCCCTCATTTTAAAAGCTTGTGAATATTCATAGATTTATTCTTTCTTTACTGACAACATTCATTGATTTTCTAAAGAACTTTCCATTTATAGATGTGGAGCCCTGGTGCAGAAGTCAGTCTTAGTATGATTCTTAGGATAACTGAGTGCATTGTCTGTTCATGCATTATAGAAAGCCCTGAATTCTGTGCACCTGACACCGTCCTATTTTCAAGTGTGTGTAAAAGCAGACTGTGTCCCATCCTTACAACAAGTAACACTAGTGGTTGCCCTACTGTTGGCAGCTTGGACACAAACACTGTTGATTAAATATGAAGAGTGTGCTACACATTTCTTTACAGCAAAAGCACTTCTTGAAATATTTCTTTCTCTTAGGTAGGCCTGAGGTCAATAGTGCAGCCAGACCTTGTACCTTTTGGGAAGTCTCTGCTTTTCAAACCATAGGAAAACCCCTGCACTTTCTGTAATGTGAAAGGCTGGAGTTGTCTTTGGAAGGATTTTCATTTGAGAAGCAAAAGCACAGAGAAGTACTTCTTATTAAGATGGACAGAGCAGCTGACTGCAGCTAGGACTGTACTCACACAGTGGGGGCAGAATGTATGCAGAAACACTCCTTTTAATGAGGACCCAAGTGTAGGTGGAAGCAGATGACCTAGATGATTTTATGAATAAAAGATATAATCTGATGCAATCATTTCATTAATACACACATGGCAGCAAATGAAAACAGAGCATAGCAGATGGCTCGGAGAGGTCTTAAAAAGGCATTTTCATTTTATAGCTAATGACTTAGATTTTGTGGTCTACACCAAATACTAGCAGAGAGGAAGCTCTTCTCATATCTGTCTTCCAAAGAAATCTCTACCGCTTTAGGAAGGTGATGCTGAAAAAATGTCTCTTTTGTAACTTTAGCTAGAAAATGCAATCACAAAGCAGATGTGGGGGCAACACGTTTCACAGAAACTTCTAAAAGAAAACCTCATTATTTTCTTCAGCAATAACTCACACTTTCCAATTAAAAGCTTTTGTTTGCTCCCAGTGTTCTGCACTTAAGTGAAAGCAGCGGTCAGCAATACACTAAGGAAATGCAGTTATTTGTCATGCAGTTTTGGCATCCAAGTAGGACTTTTATTTATTTGCTACAATCCAGTGGCAACAACTGGAGGTCATCAAGGTACTGAAAGTAGGTGGCTTTATTTTAAGATAAAATCTTTGGAATAGATACAGGATTAGTATGTAACTTTAAAAGTAAGCAGAACATTGAAAGGCTTGTGCAAGATCTGGACTATATTTTTACATTAGTAAACCTCATCAGAGAAAATAACAAAGCAGGGGAAGGCTGTTGCTAGCACACTGCCTGACAGCAGGTATGGCCCTGACACGTGGCTTCTTCATCCATATCCAGTCATGCCATCCCTGTCCAGACGGCAGGGGAGCTGACAGGAGAGCTAAACATGCCATCTCTGCTTCTGGTCTGATCCACTCTTCCCTTGAGGACTATGCAGCCTATGACAGCCGATGGCTCTCCCAACCCTTCACAAAGCCAGATCAGGGCAAAGGGGATGGATTTCTTAGAGTGAAGCTGGCCTACAGCTTCTTAGAGACAGATTAACCTCTGTTTGGTATCAGACTGAGGACACATACAGTCTCGTTCTTCAGACTTACTACAAGATTAGCGTAGTCTATAGTATTTTATCAGGAACTAACATTGCACCAGTGGCATCTTTGAACGTGCAGGCTCTGAAGTTTTCTTTTTACAAAGCTTCTTTCAGCTCCCAATAGGAACAGCAGAGTTCATACTGAATTTTGTCTGAAGAGGAACACAGACTCTTTAGATGCACAGCACAGCAAACAAAAATACACCCTCCCACTCAAAAACCTGTACATGGAGTGGGAAGCTGACTTTGCTTCATATGCAACTAACAAAAATACTGAGTAAGACAGGCTTGGCCCTGCTGCCAACTGGTATTGCTGCTTCTTTAGGAAATGGCTATTTGTAAGGTAGGGGACATAAAGCTTTGCTAATCCTGAGTGCTTGTGAATGAAATATAGGCATGGTTTCCCAACACGAATGCCATACACTGTGCAACATAAATCCACAGCATTCTTGGCAGCCTGCTGCTCTGCAAATCCTGACTTTACCATAGGCTGAAGCATTCAGGGAAATGGTGTAAAACATAAGATGAACTTTTAGAAGCTGAAAATCTTTCTTGCAATCATGACTAGACATAGTCTGAACACTCTGTGACTTAGACAATTTGTCAGGTGAACCCACGGGTTGCTGTTATGTGTGTAACGGACATTGGAAATGCAAACAATGACATTCTTCACACACCTTTCACTGTTAACACAAAACACTCAGAGAATTGCACATTGGTTCTCCTTATTCCTATTTGGACAATGTCAGGCCTCAAATTAAGGACAGCAGTTTGTAGTTCCAGAAATTGTACATGTAAGTTTGAGATATATCAAATTCCTCTGAGAAGGAGGAATTTCATATATCTCAAACTGAAATATTTTTTTCCCTTCAAACTCACAAATCTCTGAAACTCAGTAAGCTTTTTGAAGTCTAAGGCATGTGAATATTGTTGAGGTGAAGTCTATGAGGTTACCGTTAAAAGAACAGAGTTCAGCTCTTGTGCAATGAGATGCAAGTCCTGAAAGAGCAGGCCTGAATGCATATAATTTTAAGCCACACTTAAAGCAAAAGTAATTTCATAGCTATGCTTTATGATGGACAGTGGCACTGAGTGCACCCTGAGCAAATGTGCTGATGACACCAAGCTGTGTGGTGCAGCAGACGCACTGGAGGGAAGGGATGCCATCCAGAGGGACCTGGACAGGCTAGAGAGGTGGGCACAAGCCAACCTCAGGAGGTTCAACAAGACCAAGTGCAGGGTCCTGTATCTGGGTCAGGGCAATCCCAAGCACAAATACAGGCTAGGCAGTGACTGGCTGGAGAGCAGCCCTGAGGAGAGGGACTTGGGGGTGAAGATGGGTTGGTTCAGGCTGGATGTGAAGAGGAAGTTCTTCAGCATGACAGTGGTGAGAGCCTGGAATGGGTTACCCCGGAAGGTGGTTGAGGCCCTGTCCCTGGAGGTGTTTAAGGCCAGGCTGGATGGGGCTCTGGACAGTCTGCTCTAGGGTAGGGTGTCCCTGTCACGGCAGGGGGGTTGGAACTAGATGATCCTTGTGCTCCCTTCCAACACTGACTGATTCCGTGATTCTGTATTTCCTCTCCATGTCTCTACAGTTAGGTTGCCAGTACGAAGTAGAACTCATCACATACAGTAAACACTAACTGTTCATTAATAGTCCAGTGTTTGAAATTATCAGAACTCTCTTCCTCTTTATTTACTGGTCCTAAAAGCTCAGCTAAGTGTGTTTTCTACCCCAGTGCTAGAGTACAGCTTTCCTATGTAGAAATGCTTATATTTGTCTATGAACCAAAATCTCCTCTTTTCTGTAATTTCAATCACAGGCCTTCCCTCTTTTTTTGTTTTGGTGTTTGCTAAATAGGATTAACATCATTAGCATCTTAGCATATTCCCTGCCCTCTCTCCTACACATGCATCCTTTACTGCTTTGATTTCTCTCATTTTCAATATCTCCAAAGAGACACTTTGGGGTCCAGGTGAGACAGTTGTCAGGGTAGTTGTATAGACACTACAGTCCTTTTAAAAGAAACAGTATCTTCATTTTTTTTTTAGTTACAGTGCTGCAGCAAGTTTCACAAACTACATGCAAATATCAAATGCAGCTATTGCAAGAACCAGCTTCCAAGAGGAATGCACTTAGATTTTAAGGAAAACCAGTGATTATTCCACCTTCCCAGTAATTTCCACCACTGTGGGAAGGAAACAATCCAGACTGAATTGAACTAAATTGAATTGAATTGTTCTTCACAGACTCTTGATAGGGAGAGAAGAAAAATCTACCAGTTTCTGTGCAAACAGAGATGTACTCCCTGATCTTCTCTTATTTGATACTTAATTCAATGACCTGAGGATCCAGGCAGGCAGCTGATCAAATATCATGTGAATCGGAGACCATCTGCACACTCCAAATGAAAAGGCAACAAACCTTGAGGTGTCTAAACCACACACATCTCCTCTGCAAAGATGAGGCATGGTCCCATCTATTCGGGAAGCACTTAACACCATTAATACCACATAAAACTGGTGCATGAGAGAGCTGCAAAGAACACAAAGGACTTTATGATGGTCTGAGCAGTTCTGCTTTCCAAAGAGACTGATTTTACTGAGCTATGATCAGACTGACAAGATTTTTGCTTACGTTATTAATGAGACTAGTTGAGCAGAAGAACTGCAGATAGGAAGCTATACTTGATCTTTTTGGAAATAAACACTATGCATTTTATGTTTCTGCACCAGAGAACAGTCAGATCCAATAGGTGCCAATGTTTCCTGTGGAATTGTTCAGCAGTGTCTCAGGAACAGTTTCTAAAGGTATCTGTAGCATAAAAAGATTTTGAACACAATACAGTAAAATATATGGACCGAATATAATGCAGGGATTTATTCAAGATACTTTATTCTTGTGCTGTTTAGAGATGCTCCTTGTGAAGATTTGATGTTTTTCCTAGCATAAATCCAGTCTCAGCATCAGAATTCCCTGATATGGCAGGATAGTATCTTTAATTTTTCCTTAGTGATTATTATCTCTGTAATCAGGGGAGAATTAAGATGCAGTTTTCAGTCTAGTATCTCCCAAGGCTAAGCAGTTGTAACAGGTGAGGTTACTGCTGTATGACAGGGCTGTTTTGTGGGCGGCAGAAGAGGGTCGGTCTCTGACCGAGAGACAAAGCCCAGCAGCCCTCGGGAATCCCCGCGGCAGCCGGGCGGCCTTCTCTGGAGGGGTCACGGTGTCACAGGCACGCCCTTGACCATCTTTTCAAACCACCGTCAGAGGGGCAGAGCGCGTTCCCCCTCCCCAGGGTTGCTCCGGCGGGGCAGGCCGGGCCGCTGCAGGCTTCGAAAGGTATGGTGGCGGGCGAGTGCCGCGGCGGCGGAGGGTGCCCGACCTAGGGGTTCCGGCAAGCAGGCGTTAGGTAGCCAAATGAGCTTAGTGTCAGCTGGGGCATCTCTTCCTCCGCCCTCCCTGCTCCTCCTCCTCCTCCTCCTCCTCATTTACTTATTTATTTTATTTTATTGCATTTATTTATTTATATTCACCGGAATAATAAAAAAAGAGAAAATCCGAGCGCTGCTTTTGGCTGCTCTCCACCAACCTGTCAGTGACGCAAGCGGAGACTACTTAAAGGCAGATTAGAGGCAGCAAGACATTAAAAGCCAACCCTCCTCCCGCCGCGCCACGAGCCGCGCGGCCCGGGCCGCTGGCGACCGCCGCGGAGCCCCGAGCCCAGCCGAGCCGGGCCGAGCCTAGCCCAGCCCACCCGAGCCGAGCCGAGCTGAGCCGAGCAGAGCCGAGCCGAAAGTCGTCTGCAGTGCTGCCGCCTCCAGCCGCCCTCCCGCCACCGGACTGCGGGAGGTAGAGAGGGATTGTTCTCTTGTTTATTTTTTCCTCCCGCTGAGAAAAGAAAAAAAAAAGGAGGAGGGAAGAAGGGAAGGACGAAGCGAAGAGAGCCCCTCCGCTTGCCAAAGTCTTTGTCTCCGGATGAACAGCGATGGGGGAATGGACTATTCTAGAGAGGCTACTGGAAGCTGCCGTGCAGCAGCATTCTACTATGATAGGGAGGTAAGGGCTACAGAGGAGCTATGGGGGGACGCGGAGGGGACCCCCGTCTGTCCAGGCGGGCCGGCCGACGGCACACGCCGGCTTCCTGCGTGCGGGCCACCCTGCACGCCGGGGTTTGCGGTCTGTGCTTTGAGTGCGTGTTTGCAGGACAAGTCACCGAGGCGCGGGGACACCGCAAGCGCCGCCGTCCTTGTCCCCGAGGAGCTAGGGGGCAACGGGCGGTCATCGGGCGATCCGGCGGCCGGAGCAACGCCGTGCCGCTGCCTCTTCGTGCTCCGGCCGGCCCTGACGGCCCGTGCGACCGCTTTCGATCCACGGGGAGGTCGGGGGCGGGGGGAGCGCTGACCGCCGCCCGAGCTTTTTGACAGCGGCAGATTCGCGTGGCCGTGCCGAGGCGGCGCCTCACAGGCTGGGCGACTGCTGCGCGGGTGCGGGGCTCCTGCCGGTGTCCGGGGGCCGGTGTCCGGGGGCCGGTGTTCGGGGGTCGGTGGCGGCCGCCGGCGTCGCAGGCGGGAGCCGCTCTGGGGGTTGCGGCGGCCCCGGGGCCCGGTCAGCACTGGACAGCTCCCGGCCGCGCGGCAGCGGCGCGCACTGATGGGCTTCTCTGTTCCAGGATCCTGCTGACCGTGGTGGTGATCTTCAGGATACTCATTGTGGCCATTGTAGGGGAGACGGTGTACGATGACGAGCAAACTATGTTTGTCTGTAACACGCTGCAGCCAGGCTGCAACCAGGCTTGTTACGACCAGGCTTTCCCTATTTCTCATATAAGGTACTGGGTGTTCCAGATCATCATGGTGTGCACTCCCAGCCTTTGCTTCATAACGTACTCTGTTCACCAGTCTGCTAAGCAGAGGGAACGGAGGTACTCCACTGTCTTCCTCACCTTGGAGAGGGACCAGGATTCAATGAAGCGTGAGGAGAGTAAGAAAATCAAGAACACAATTGTCAATGGGGTGCTGCAGAACACTGAGAACTCCACCAAAGAGGCAGAACCAGACTGCTTAGAAGTGAAAGAAATCCCCAATCCTGCTATCAGAACTACAAAGTCAAAGATGAGGAGGCAAGAAGGCATTTCTCGATTTTATATCATCCAAGTGGTCTTTCGAAATGCCCTAGAGATTGGATTCTTAGTGGGACAGTATTTTCTGTATGGATTCAATGTCCCTTCCATGTATGAATGTGACAGATACCCTTGCATTAAAGAAGTAGAGTGCTATGTCTCTAGACCCACTGAGAAGACTGTATTCTTGGTATTCATGTTTGCTGTCAGTGGGATTTGTGTGGTGCTAAATTTGGCAGAACTGAACCACTTGGGCTGGAGAAAGATCAAAATGGCAGTGAGAGGAGTACAGGCAAAAAGGAAATCCATATACGAAATCAGAAATAAGGACCTGCCAAGAATGAGCATGCCTAACTTTGGCAGGACTCAGTCAAGTGACTCAGCTTATGTGTGAGGCTGTGACAGAACTGAAACACTGTGCCAGGTGGAACAGACCCAGATACCATTAGAGAAAGGTACATTGCTTAGGCAAGCATTTTATCGAACCACCAAGAAAGCCATTAAGGTATTGGATCTGCACTTACTGAACTAGCTGCAAAACGCAGTGCTATGTAAAAGACTGAAAAACCAGCTCTAAAAACCATGCTTGATCTAGCCTTACAGCACAGCTACTATTATTCCTACTTTTCCTTCGAATGATTGGGTGTTATCTGTCGGTGGAGCGGCTTTTCGGTCGTCGTTAGGATGGGTTTACAGTCTGGACTGTCTGACTAATCGTTGTAAACATGTAGAATGTTGATATTAAAACCTGAGAGGATGCTCTCTGTGGGGTGGGGAAAACTGTTGCAGTCTGCAGTTGTCAGCATGTTTTCAAAGGAGGGTAAGTGCACCATAAGGAATCTGACCACAGCTCAATCAGGATATCTGCGTTCACCTATTTCACAGATGTCTTACCTTATTTTGCTTGTCTGAATCACAGAGTTTATTCCTGGTGTGTATTACTAGCTATTTTCTATCAGAGTTTGTGCACCAGTTAGTTATGCTAAACAATAAATGCTGAATATAATTTTGCCATTTTTTTTGTTTGCCTGTCCACACACACGCAGACACACAGACATACAGACACCCACACACCAGAGACCTTAATTATCTTCATTAGTTGTGATCTACAAAATATATCAGGATGTTTCTGTTCTTTCTCTAATAGGCACATGAATAAGATGGAGTTGGCTCATACCAACCTAGTTATGTATTTAGCTATAATCACCTATGATGACACACATACCAAAGGAACAGAGTTCATTGCTTTTAACTGTGAATATATCACCTTTTCTCTGCTCTTATTTATATAAGTGCCATACTTGAAACATCTAACTCTGTACTTAGTCAAAAGGTTGTCTTGGGATACCAGCTGGAATAAAGCAATTTTATACTCTCCTTTGTTTATTTTATGCTATTTGTTTAGTCATTGCAATGGTATATATATATATATATATAAGCAGCTCAAATCTCTATTGGTAAATAAAGTACTTGCCTTTTTTTTCTCCTTCTACTTTTATTTTATTTTATTTGTTTATTTTAAGCCAGAGAGGTTTATTCTTTATTATTGTATACAATGCAGAAGGGTACAGGGTCAAAATAATTGACTTACAATTGCTCTTCAGGGTTTAAAGTGTCTTGTTGATATTCTAAACTCTAAGTGACAAAACCTGTGAAATCAAGACTATTTGTTATGTCTGTTTTCCTCCTTAAGCAAGCTTATTCTGTCTTTAAAGCCTGATCCAAAGCCCACTGACACCAACAGCCTTCTTTCTGCTGACACTAAGGGCAGCACAGTTGCTGCCAAGGTCACTCTGGGAATAGCCAGAATACATTTACCTATAAATGAAACAATTGCAGCTTTTTGACAAGGAATCCATAGAGTAACTTCCTCTTTTCCTGCCTACAGCTGCTTGAAGAAATAAACTGATTGTGTCCCATCAATTTACTGATAAGCCACTGGGGCAGTCATAAATAAATCTCTGCTAACAGCAAACATTTTAGTGTTGGGTACTAAGTTATACATAAGGAGCTTTTAAAAAGTATTATTATTATTATTATCCCCATTGAATTAAACAGAAAACATCCCACTGGCAACAGTGGGAGTTGGATCAGGACTAAAAAAAACCAAAAACCATACAAGTGCATTCCTAACTAAATAATATCTGCCCTTTAAATGAAAGGGCCAAAATGGTGCTGAAAAATTTAGAGGTACTTTATAACATAAGGAGGAGACAGGGGCTCACAGTCACAAATGGCCTTTTGATTGTATTTTATTTCAGTCTTGAACGTGGCTCTTATTGTCTTTTGGCTTGGAGATAATGCATATAAGTCTTTTCCTCTTGGCTTACAGTAAATACCTTAAAGTTCCATTCCTGTGGTTTGCCAGCATTGGCACTTTAAAAAAAAAAGTTGATTAATTCTTCGATAGTCTCTTCGTTATCAGTTCCATCTGTGGTCTTTTTGTTGTTGCTGTTGTTATTTTGTTCCCCATCCGCTGCGAAACACAAAAAGGACTTTGAGATTGTGTCATGTTTTTAAAGATTTTAAACAGTATTTTTTTCTCTTTTGTGTGTAAAATGATCAGGTTTTCCAATTTCATTATGCAGACCTCTACAGACGGGTTTCTCAAAACGGTTCTTTGTGATATAAATGCACACTGATATCGCTAGTTGACTGCATGCTCACTGGAAAACTGCATGTTATTTTTAGAAGGAAAACATGGCAGCTAAAAATCTCCATCTGCAATATAACAAGCTTCTGAAAATTGTTATTTCACACACATAGAAAATCCAATTCTGATTTTAATGTTGCAGAATCCTGGGATGGTTTAAAAAAAAAAAATCTCCTTTTGAGTAGATATGGAAAGGAAAAAATGTTGTTTGACAGTCATAAGCCTTGCTTTGATGTTGAAGAAATGAGAGATTGTTTGCAAAGGGCTTGATCTGGTGCCAATTAAAGTTGAAGGAAAAACCTCACACTGAATTCACTGGGCTTTGGTTCAGGTTCAGCATAATTTCCTGCTAGGCAGAAGCCCTAATGCATGTTATTTCCAGTGGCTGCATAGTAGTGTTCTGTCAAACTCTAGTGTATGTGCATGTTTTGAAAGCTGTAAGGTTTTAATACCTTAAAAATTCTTTAGGTAAGCCCAAGAAAGTATCTGTTTATAATAGTCGATGTCAGTTCACGCAGTTATTTTTACACAGTTGCACAGTTTGTACTCCAGTAGGATGGGATTCTTCAACATTCCCCTCAGAGAAATAACAGCAGGAAACACAAATGTTAATTTATGCAACAGGGTCAGTGATAAAGTAGGCAAAGACTCCTGTTCTGATCAGCAGATCTCCCAGTCTCCACATCTACACTAAATAGAATATGGCTTTTCACATTTCAGAAGAGAAATGAATTGGTGTCAAGAAATCAGTTGTTTTTCATCTTCCTTTTACAACTGTTGTTTTAAATTTCTTACCACTTGCTCCTTTGTAATGGACAAGAGAAGCATTGCTGACACTTCTTTTGCCAATGTGTAACCTGAGAGTCAAATGACTGATGCTAATGGACTGTTTGCATGGAAGCTGACTGCTCATTTACAGAATAAATGCTTTAACATGGTCACGGTGGTGGGGAAAAAAAGTGTGTTAAATGGACAGAACTGTGTGAACACGAAGCTGAAGGGCACATTACTGGCCACTTAAGGTCTTGCTTCTGTCTCAGTGAAATAAATTAGTCTTGCCATTGACATCTGTGGAAGAACCAGATATTAAATTGGAAAATTGAGTTGATGTTTGCTTTATTCATTGTATAACCTGGTTTGTACCGGGCGGATGGCCGGTGTTATGCCGTCGTACATGCAAGCATAAAATTGCTGTTCCCTAAGCTCTTCTGGAAAACTGCAGTAGAATTTAATATACTCTGTTGGTTCCCTTGGAATTTTTTAATTTGCATAAAAGAATTCTCTTGTTTCGTTTTTACAGAGGCTTGATCTTGTGCTTCTCAAACCCGCGTGAGTTTCAAAAAGTATTTTATGTAAGGTTTTTGAACCATTTCACTAGGTATGGATGGATGAATTGCAGGGAGATTCTAGAATGAGTTGTTGGGTTTTGGTTTTGGTTTGTTTGGGATTTCAATAAGCTCATTTTTTTTAAATAATGAAAACTTGCTACGTTTTTAGGCAGGAAACCCAAATTGACTGTTCCCATAAATAATCCCATTCTAGAGACTGTTGATTTTCAAGAAATCCAAGGGGTTTCGTCTTTCTTAAGCAAAACCTGAAGAAGAAAGAGATCAGCTGAGATTCTGTGAATGAATCACAGAAGCTGTGCAATGGGTTTTAGTTTGTTTTATGCTAGAGAAGCCAGAAGCACTCAGAAGCTCCAAAAAGGGCTCAGTGCTTGTCCTGTATTCCATCTGACAGGGTAACTGCTGCCATGTAGAGCCACAGGAAAAGGTGCACATTAAACATTAAGGTTAAATATGAGGAAGAATTCTTTTCATACACATCTTAAAGAATACATTTCTTGTAGCACAAGAGGATGGACCAGGTGGACATTTGCCTTTCACCCTTCTGGCTTGTCATTGAATATTTATGTTCCACCTTCCTCCTTCAGTGAGACAGGTTAGAAGGTTTTGTTTGGCGTATATGTGTAGAAATGGGAATGGAAAAATGAAAACACATGAAGAGAAAATGGATGTAGGTGTTCCTCATTTAGAGTCTGCTCTTGCTCTTCCTGAGTCAAAGATAAGACTGGTTTTGGTGGGATCATTCAACTCCTAGCTGGGAGAAAAACTCCGTTCCATTATTTCATGAGATAAATGGGAGAGCTTACACCATGTCTGTATTGCACACCCGTACCTGGGCATTTTGGCATACTTCTGCCAGAAACAGTGTTTTAATGCAAGCTTTCGTAAGACATGCTAGGCTGGCATCCACTGCTAATGCCAGATTGTGAACCCCACTGTCCTCCCAATGAAATGCTGATAATAGCTCTGTCAAGAAAAAAACACTTCATGTTATGTCTATTCAAATGCACTGAGAAGCCAGAGGTCAGCAGTTTGTGAACTGAGTGCAGATATGGAGAATTCTATGGCACTACATTAGCAATAAACTGTACCTATATATATAATATATTTAAAGAGATGCAAGATTGTTAAAAGATTGTTTTATTCTGAAAAAGAGGAGGTTGAGGACAGACCTCATGGCTGTCTACAGCTACCTCTAAGGAGGTTGTGGAGAGGTTGGTGCTGGTTTCTTCTCACAGGTAATTAGTGACAGAATAAGAGGGAATGGCCTGAAGTTGCAAATGGGTAGGTCTAGACTGGATATTAGGAAACATTTTTTCCCAGCAAGAGTGGAATGGGCTGCCCAAGGAGGTGTTTGAGTCACCAATGCTGGATTCATATAAGAATGGTTTAGGGTGCAATGTGTAGAGAAGGGATATTGGTTGGACTTGGTGATCCTGAGGGGCTTTTCCAACCTGAAAATTTCAGTGATTCTGTGGTTCTGTAAAGGACTCTTACCTAAATGATATTACTGTGTTATGGGCTGAATTTCAGAGGTAGATACAGAGGAAGACAGTTAAAAATTATTCAGGTAATACACAGGCATGTACTTTTGCAGTCACCTTGCCAGATATTTAACATGCTTAAACCCCAACAATTACCTTTTTCCTCTGAAATTCTGGGACTATGGGCTATACTAATTAGCAAGTTTAACTGAGCAGCAAGTTTAGCAAATTTAGCAAGTATAACTGAGCAGATCCATGTATCCATGTATCAGCTGCACAGGACATGCACCTCACAGAGTGGTCAGAAAAATGATCAAGGGGCTGGAACACCTCTGCTGTGAGGACAGGCTGGAGGAGCTGGGGTTGTCCAGCCTGGAGAAGAGAAGGTTGTAGGGAGACCTAATAGTAGCCTGCCAGTACCTGAAGGAGGCTACTAGAAGACTGCAGAGGGACTGTTTGCAAAGGCCTGCAAACAGGAAATGGGGGAAATGGTTTGAAATGAGAGTTAGATTGGATGTTAGGAGAAGGTTCTTTGCCATGAGGAAGTGAGAGAGGTAATGGAGGCCTTATCTCCAGAAATATTCAAGGTCAGGCTTGACAAGGCTCTGAGCAAGCAACCAGATCTGGTGGAAGATGTCCCTGCTGACTGCAGGGGGGTTGGACTGGGTGACCTCTGGAGGTCCTTTCCAATAGAAACTATTCTATGATTCTATGAGTCTATGATTTAAGAGCTAAACAGAGGCTTGCATTCATTGCATTGAACTCTATCATCTTTTTCCTAGTAGCGACTGAAATACAGGATGACTCGGATCTCTAGCTTGTGAGATCCCCACATATGTGAGTCCCCACATATGACTCTCTGGTGTCCCCTCTCAGTGAAAATCTGTCCTGTCTTCAACAGAGCCTGAAAGATAATTTTCCACTGATCTATCGTTACTTGTGTGTGTGGTGTGACTAGAAAGTGCAGAGAAAGGTTACCAATACCTAGAGAATAATGAGTACATCCTAAAGGGATGAAGGAATTATGGACTTTTACTTCCTTTCACTGAAAAAAAAAATCATTTGCTGTGCATGAATTTTTTTCATGGTACATAATTGAATGCAACTTTCATTTAAAAAATGTTTTATGGTGTTTTTATTGCAATTATGAGCAATGTTGTAGTTTGGTTTTTTTCCCAGACTGAACTATCCCAGTCTCTATTTTGTAGAGTCATTAATAATTTAGCCTGCAAAAGAGGAGGCTCAGAAGTGATCTTATTGCTGTCTACAACTACCTGAAGGGATGTTGTAGCCACGTGAGGGTTAGTCTCTTCTCCTAGGCAACCAGCAACAGAACAAGGGGACACAGTCTCAAGTTGTGCCAGGGAAGGTGTAGGCTGGATGTTAGGAGGAAGTTCTTCACAGAGAGAGTGATTTGGCATTGGAATGGGCTGCCCAGGGAGATGGTGGAGTCACCGTCCCTGGGGGTGTTCAAGAAAATTAGTGCCATGGTCTAGTTGATTGACTGGGGCTGGGTGATAGGTTGCACTGGATTTTCTTGGAGGTCCCTTCCAACCTGCTTGATTCTATGATTCTAATTTTTTTTTTTTTTGAGAGGAGCACTAAAGTAAGTAGTTAATTGCACCATTTAAGCTGCTTCTGGAAAAAAAGATTTCCTTTAAAATGATGACCAGTGACAAGACAAGGGGCAATGGGTGGAAGCTGAGGCGCAGGAAGTTTCATGGAAACACAATGAGGAATTTTTTCACTGCGAGGATGACAGAACACTGGAACAGGCTTCCCAGGGGTGTTGTGGATTCTCCCTCTCTGGAGATATTCAAGACCCATCTGGATGTGTTCCTGTGTGATCTGGTATAGGTGATCCTGCTGTAGCCAGGGAGTTGGACTGGATGNGAGATGGTGGAGTCACCGTCCCTGGGGGTGTTCAAGAAAATTAGTGCCATGGTCTAGTTGATTGACTGGGGCTGGGTGATAGGTTGCACTGGATTTTCTTGGAGGTCCCTTCCAACCTGCTTGATTCTATGATTCTAATTTTTTTTTTTTTTGAGAGGAGCACTAAAGTAAGTAGTTAATTGCACCATTTAAGCTGCTTCTGGAAAAAAAGATTTCCTTTAAAATGATGACCAGTGACAAGACAAGGGGCAATGGGTGGAAGCTGAGGCGCAGGAAGTTTCATGGAAACACAATGAGGAATTTTTTCACTGCGAGGATGACAGAACACTGGAACAGGCTTCCCAGGGGTGTTGTGGATTCTCCCTCTCTGGAGATATTCAAGACCCATCTGGATGTGTTCCTGTGTGATCTGGTATAGGTGATCCTGCTGTAGCCAGGGAGTTGGACTGGATGAGCTTTTGAGGTCCCTTCCAGCCCCTGACATTCTGTGATGCTGTGTGATTCCGTGATTCGGTGACAAGCCTTATTTATCAAATCTGTATATTTTCTGAAGGAAAGTAACATCAAACAGGGATTTTATAAGAGAATTACAGGTGATGAGATTAAAGAAGCACACATAGCAGAAAAAATGGGGAGGGGAGGAAAGGATTTGAAGGTATTAAGGAAAAACAGGTGGGCTATGGACTTGCTTTTCTCTACTTTGGAGATAAAAGTGTGTTCAGAACACATTTATGATCAAATATACAAGATTCCTTGCATTATCTCTTACATAAGCCAAACAAAGATAGAAATTGTTTACCAATATTTTCCAGCTTTCCATTGAGGAATCTAAGTGGTGCTTTGCACCTTTCAGAGCTACCATGGACATTGATGCCCCTGGATTCACCCCTAGCTTTAGTGAATTTAATATGTCTGGAGGTCTTTTGATTCTTTGGCACTGATCTTCAATGAAGACCATTTTGCCATCAGAAACCAGAAGGAGCTTGACATGGATATGTAGCAGAATTAAAGCTTTGTGTTAGGCCAGGTTGTATGAGGTCTTGGGCTATTCTAGTTGAGAGGTCTCACTAACCATGATGGGTAGATTGGAGTAGATGATCTCTAAGGGCCCTTCCAACCTAAGCCATTCTAGGATTCTGTTATTAAAGAGTGGCTTGTGATGAACATGTTTTATGATTGGAGTTACTCCATGGTCAGAAGAAGTGAAGTATAAAGGGGGCATTGCACTGCCTGTGATGTGCTAGAGATTCAGGCATTTTGAGGAAAGGTAACAGTTGTAGGAATTACTTTACTTTCTCCTTTGAAATAAAAAACAAAATCTGCTCTAGCAATGTCCTTTGTGTAAGGACACGTCCTGCTGGAAAGCAGCTCCATGGAGAAAGACCTTGGAGTCCTGGTGGACAGCAAGTTCTGCATGGAACAGGAATGAGCCCTTGTGGCCAAGAGAGCCAATGGCATCCTGGGGTGCATCAAGAAAAGTGTGGCTAGCAGGTGTAGAGAGGTTCTTCTAGCCCTCTACTCTGCCCTGGTGAGACCATACCTGGAATACTGCATCAGGTTTTGGCTCTCCAATTCAAGAGAGACAGAGACCTGCTGGAGAGGGTCCAGCAGAGAGCCATGAGGATGATGAAGAAACTTGAATATCTCTCCTATGAAGAAAAACTAAGAGCCCTGGGACTGTTTAGTGTGGAGAAGAGAAGTCTGAGAGGGGATATGATCCATGTTTATCAATATCTGAGGAGTGGGAATCAAGATGAAGGTTCCAGGCTCTTTTTGGTGGTGTCCAGTGATAGGACAAGGAACAAAGGGTACAAACCAGAACACAGAAGGTTTCACCTTCTGTGGAGGCACTTCTGTATGGTGAGGGTGATGGAGCCCTGGAACAGGCTGCCCAGAGAGACTGTGGAGTCTCCTTCTCTGGAGACTTTCAAAGCCTGTCTGTATGCTTCCCTGTGCTTTGGCAGGGAGGTTGGACTCAATGACCTCTGGAGTTCCCTTCCAACCCCTAACGTTCTGTGCTTCTGTGAATGTGTTTAGTTGGAGACTGCACGTCTGACATATCATTAAATGACCACAAGTGAGTGTATCTGAGGACGTGGGCATGCAGTTTTTAAGAGCGAGGAAGTAATTTGTTGTGTCTGCTATATGTCTACACTGATTTCTCCAAAACTATATTTCATCTCATCAAAGTGTTGGGATTTCTTTATTCACATAAAGGGTGGAGACACATTTCTGAGAATGATTTAACACTTTCATAATAAGGGTTTTTTCTTCTCTTCCCCCCCCCCCCCCCTTTTTTTTTTTTTTGTTGGTTGGTTGGTTACTTGGTTTTGTTTCCCTGTGTGGTGCCCATTTTCCTGATGCATTCTTCAATTCAATATCCCACATATTATTTGTGGATTGTTTCTCCAGAGATGTTAATTCCCCACTCCTATTTTTGGTTGTTTGTTTTTTTTTAATTATCATAATTAACTGAGCTTCTGCACACGTTTCAAGCTATTGTAAGTCATAAAGAATGTCAGCTAATACAATCAGCTTCTTCTGCTGTATGTGTGTGAGGCAGATGATTATGTACCACTGGAATTGTGGGGTTGGTTAAAAAAAACCCTCACCCAAAACAAAGCCAATCAGATAGTTCTTAATTATTGCTTCAACTATCACTCCCTCTCAAGAAACTATTTCTCCTGCATTTATTAATGTAATTTGTATCTAAGTGGAGGGGTGAAGGGTTTTCTGACCTTGGCTACATGCTGTGCATCTCAGATTTTGTCTTACTTTTAGACCAGTGTATGAGCAGTCCCAGAATCACAATGCTGAGTGGGACACATAGAGATAGAAGTGAGTTTCACAGTGGCATTGATCTTATTAATAACATATCCTAAATGAAACCAGCTTTTACGGTTCGAACACTCATAAATTAATAGACATCACTGTATATCACTTGCAGTCTTGCTGGCAGAAAAAGTGTTAGCTGTTACTGAGAGGTTTGTTTTAAAATCATCAATTTTCATGGTTTTAAACTGTCTCAGATTGTAGTTTCAAAAATGCCTTAGCATGGTGCAAAGGCTGGGATTTAGCTGTGGAGCTGGCCCACCTTCTGAAGTTACAAAAGCACACATGATCGAGACTTCTCTGTTGGTAGAAGGTTTCTTTGCTTGTACGAGTGCACTCTTCAGCTTTGCCTAGCTGGCAGCAAAGAGAGAAGACACTTTAATTGCACAATGTTTATTAGACTGCAGTCATAGACAGAGAAAATATTTCTAGCCTAATTTTTAATTTGGCAACATGACTCCCATTAACACTAGCGGTGGTTGTACAGCTGGATCACAGTGTATTGAGCAGAAAAATGTTCATCCCTGCTGCTTGCTCAACAACTTGACCTCTCTGCTGTAGATGAATACAGTATGTTGAATTCACTTTAATGAAACTTTGAGGTCTTCCTATACTCTTCACACATCCCAGGGAGAAGCTAGCTTGTCAGCATGAGCATATGGTTATCTAAATTAAGCCTGTTTTATCAAAAAGGTGTCAAATTCACTACATTGAGACTGTCACACCACTGGAAGAGCAGCTTACACTATGCAGCGTTACAGGGTTTACAGTGATGCACTGTGCCAAAGAGCTATGCAGCAGTGGCTATTTGGTTCCACTCAGTACTGTAAAACCTATTAATTCTTTCCCCATTGCTTCAATGATCTTCTGCTTTGACTAAAAGAGAAAGAAGGGGAAAAAAGCATCGTGCCAATAGTGTGGTCAGGAGGTCTGGCTATGCTGACTTCCCTGGCGGTGCTGTCTCCTTAGCAAATGTGTCAGCTTCAAAACAGAAGCAGAGAATTGGAGCTGCGTTTAGATTGTCAAACAGGACTTGTGCTCAGAAACTTCCCCTGCTGCTCTGCTGTAACACTGTGACTGACACCGTAGGGCTGTGACAGCTATCCTAAGGCTGCTGCAAGCATTTGCTGTGTGCAGTTATTCAAATGTGAGTGCCTTGAAGGTGTTGTGTGGCTTCCATACCTGTTACAAAGAGCTAAACCCCTATTTTGTGTGACTTTCTTTTTTTGTTGTTTTTGGCAGGGAGGGGAATGGTGGGGGCGGCATCACCCGATGAAACTACTCTCCATGAGGTAAAACTCATTCAGACAACTGTGCTGTCAAAGTTTATCCTAGGACAGCGGATCATATTCTCACAGGAACTACAAAACACAAAACTGGCTCCAGTCTGTTCAGCAGCATAAGCAAAACCACAGGGGAGAGAGAGGGAGAACAGGATGAGCTGGCTTTGCCAGTTTGCTGCTGCTAAGGAGAAGTGGGGAAGAAAAGCTGTGATTACTGCTTGTCCTTGCCTTCACCCCTGTCCTCACGTCTCACAGGCAGCTGTCACCTTGCGTGTGCAGCCGTTCCCTGTCCCCAGCAGCTGTGGTGAGCTCTGTGGCTGTGCCTGTTGTGTCCTTTCTGCCGGTGCCTTTTTAGAGACTGCAGTGGCCCCCCAAACTGAAAAGACCTTGGCAGTTGGCAGTTCTTGCTTGACCAGGGATGGCTTCTTTGTTCTTCAGCAAGACGTCAAGCATTTTCCTTGTGCAAGACAGCTGTCTGTAATATTGTGCCCAAGGCAACTCTTGATAATTCATGTGTTCAACCCACAGTGCAAAAACCCAAAGCTTTAATAAACACATTTCTTATGAAATTAAGGATGCAATTTCTCAGTTGCTAGGAGATACACACAAGGAAATTCTTTACATTGAATCACTCACCCCGAAATGCTGACTCATTACACAAACAATGCATATTTCAAATGGAATTCGACCTAAGAAAATGAGAGAGTACTTCTCTGGTGAGGCCATGCCTCAAGCATTGTGTTCAGTTTTGGGTGCCTCAATAGAAGAAGGATGTGGAGGTGCTGGAGCCAGTGCAGAGGAGGGCAACAGAGATGGGAAAGGGCCTGGAAAATAAACCTGATGAGGAGTCACTGAGGGAACTGAGGATGGTTAGTTTGAAAAAAAAGAAGGCTGAGGGGGAGACCTCATGGCTGTCTACAGCAGCTTGAAAGGACCTTGTGGAGAGGTTGGTGCTGGTCTCTTCTCACAAGTAATTAGTGACAGATTAAGAGGGGGAATGGCCTCAAGCCAAGGCTGGGTAGGTTTAGACTAGATATTAGGGAAAAAAGTATTTTCCCAGCAAGAGTGGTCAGGCATCCGAATAGTTTGCCCAGGGAGGTGGTTGAATCCCCAACCCTGGATGTGTTTAAAATTCATTTGGATGTGGTGCTTGGGGATGTGGTTTAGGGCGCACCTTGTAGAGTAGGGATATGGGTTGGACTTGGTGATCCTGAGGGGCTTTTCCAACCTGAATATTTCTGTGGTTCTGTCAATGCCCCTTAGAAATTCTTGGACTTACCTGGAAAAGGACATCATGTGACATGCAAACTTGAATGAAGAATATAAAAATATGGGCAGTATTTCCTACAAAAAAAATCCCCTTGTTTTAAAATAAACCACCACCTTCAAAAAAGCTCTTCCTCCTTCACTTCTGATGAGGATAAGATGCAATCATCCCCTTGCTAATGAGTTTTAATACTTCTTATAACCTCTTCTTATGGTTCTCAGCACCCTCAGGATAATTCAACACTGAAGACAAGCACGGTTAAATACATAGAAAAATCCTCAAGCGAAGGGAGATAAAGTTCAGGAAGCCTTCTAAAGAAGAAATGCATAGTTGGGTGTACTCCAGAAATACTTAGAACTGCTTTTACTTAAACAGAATTTATAGCCACGGTTTTGAAACAAGTGCCAGGAGAGACTAACTTTGAATTTCTAAGGAACTGGGAGAGTGAGTTAAGATATTGACTAAAGCCTATTTAGCAGGTCGTTAGGTGAGTATCTCCACAAGCCTAGAGCAGCTGTGTGGCAGTAATTGGGCAGGGCATTATATAAGATCCTTTCCACCTGCCGTTATTTCTTTTGTAGGTGGACAAATGAGCTTCGACCACATAAAAATCTTTATCAGAGACAGATTTGGCTTTTAAAAACGTTACTGTTCTTTTATCAGAGCTTGTAGAAGACAGAAGAGCCTCTGAAATTGCCTCAGCTGTGTCTAAGTGAGGTTCTGCATCTCATTTCAAGGAGTTTTAGCCAAGATGGTAAGTGTTAAGTGTTGTAAAACGGAAGCTGAGCTGTGCAAATGTGGAAGTGTTTTCTGCTTATCTTTCAAGGGTAGTCCATTACTTTTTGCCTTTTTTTTTTTTTTACGTTTTCCTCAACTAAGTTAAAGTCTTCCACAGTCGCCTGAGTGAAAGTTGACTTTGCATTTGTTAAGGAACTCGATCCCAGTGAGTTTCCTGCAGAGAAGGGGAACAGAGAACTGGGGCCAGTGAGTCTTTAAATGATCTCAGCTGGTTCTTCTGTCATACCTATCAGCACTTCAGATCCAATTCTGTCAGCAAAGCACCTTCTGTCCTTCAGAGGCACGTGCTAAATTTCTTTCCTGAATTGAGATGTTAAGCTCTATGGACAAATCAACAGGGAGAAAGCTATGGAACATCTCTCTAATGAGAAGAGCCTGAGGAAGCTGGGACTCTTGAGCCTGGAGAGGAGGAGACTGAGGGGAGACCTCATAAATGTTTATAAAGATGTAAAGAGTGAGTGCCAGGAGGATGGAGCCAGGCTCTGCTCAGTGATGCCCAATGACAGGGCAAGGGGCAATTGGTAGACGTTGAGGCATAGGAAGTTCCATGGAAACATAAAGAGGATTTTTTTTTCCCTGTAAGGGTGCCAGAACACTGGAACAGGCTGCCCAGGGGCGTTGTGGAGTCTCCCTCTCTGGAGATACTCAAGACCTGCCTGGATGCGTTCTTGTGTGGTCTGGTCTAGGTGATCCTGCTCTAGCAGGGGAGTTGGACTGGATGAGCTTTCAAGGTCCCTTCCAGCCCCTGACATTCTGTGATTCTGTGGTAGTTGTGCTATTGATGGTATGCAGTGAAAACTTGGAGTCTGGGCAATGCTGACCACCTCTGATTTATGCTGTCTTGTAAAGCTGAAGGGATAGACCCAGCTTGTCTTGTTACTTTTATTCTGGTTTCATTGCTTTCATTACTCTGGTTAGTTCAATTGCCCTCCTGTTTCTCAGTCTTTATCTTTGTAACTCAATCCTTACTTTTTTCAGCTCGATGTTTGGTGACAGGCACAGAAGAAAGTACTTCAACACATATGAAATGCCTTTTGTAAAGGTTCTGTTAGAATCCCAGCAATCGTCTACTTAAATAATTTTACACTGTTTTATTACAGATGGCAGGTCTGGGTTTACTGTGGAACATACAACAGCTCTTGCAAAGGCATTGCAGGAAGGGCAGCATGCACATGACAAATATAAGGATGTAAAACCCCTGAATAAAAGAGAATAGGCAGAAATGTTTGCAATAGAGTTTGTCCATTGTGGTCTGGACACCATTCAACAGTGTGCAGAGGTAATAACTCTGTGGGGATTTGCAGGCTCAGTGCAGACTCACATTTTCACCATCTCAAGTGAGAATTGAGACTGGCACTCTTTTCACAAGAAAGCAATGTCATAAAGATATAATTCAGATTAAATTTGTTCTGTGATGCAGCTTTCTGCCCTAGCTTTAACAAGAGGACACTGTCTCAAGCTGCTCCAGGGCAGGTTTAGGCTGGATGTTAGGAAGAAGTTCTTCACAGAAAGAGCGTCTGGCATTGGAATGGGCTGCCCAGGGAGGTGGTGGAGTCACCGTCGCTGAGAATGCTTAAAATGAGACTGTGTGTGGCACTTGGTGTCATGTTTTAGTTGACATTAGATGATAGGTAGGATTTGATGGTCTTCAAGGTCTTTTCCAACCTGGTTAGTTCTGTGATTCTGTGAGTATGGCAACTGTCTTTTATGTTTTGGTCACCTTGCTAGTTCCCCATTAAACTCACATGCGAGGCAAAATGTTCGTGTGTATTGTGAGGATCTGTGGTTGCGTTGACTGCCTCTGTGTTGAAGCTGCACTTGAATCCTTACAAAAGGAAACACTACAAAAGATCCTGTTCATTGTATGTGCATCTTAGGTCTTCCCTTCCATGTTGACTGATGGTTTGGGTGTTACCTGCCTTTCTCCCCTTATGAAATCACCCAGACTAGACTCAGACAGCTGGAAGTTAAGGATTGAAGCTTTATATTTACATCTTAGCACAATACACAAGCAGATATTCACACTATTTACAGCTATATACAGAAATATACAAGTTAAAAGCAATACAGCAAAACAACATCCCTCCCAGAAATCAAAGTCCCCAAGAGGGGCTCCCAAACACCCTTCCACCTTCTTTCTACCCCTCTTCTTTGTCCCAGAGTATGCCTTATGTGCAAGATCAGTTTGGAGGATTGGCAAGGGGGGTTAGAAGCAGAAGGATTAGTTATACAGAAGAAGCCCAGGGAGAAAAGCACAGACACACACACTCTGTCTTATCTATGTTTGTGTTCTTGGGTTTGTATATCTCAGCAAGCCTATGAGTGAAGTAGACAGTTTTGTAGTTATTTTTCTTTACAGCTACTCCACTGACCTGGCTGAGGAAAAGCATACATCTCTGTAAGCACTGTCCTCTTTCTGCCCCTTGCTGTCACTTGCTCTGAGGAGTATTTCCATGCTGCAGTAGCACAGGTATGCCCAGATGCTGTTACGAGCCTGACTGCGGTGCCAGGGAACTCACGTTGCACTCTTAATGTCTGCTGAGCCACATCCTCCTGGGGCTACATGGCCTTGCTTTAAATGAACTTGGCTTGCACTGCACTCCACTGCAGGAAGTTTAGGGATTTTTATCCTCTCTCTGTCTTTTCCTGCAATTTTTAGATTTTGCTGGAGCTACACTGTCTGTAGAAGGGGAAATGGTGAAGCAAAGCCCTTTTTTACTTTTTCAAGTTATTAAAAGCCTCTGATAAACCAAAAGGGTTCAACTGAACTTGTATGAAAACATATATTGCATGTTACATTACAATGGAAACAGAAATAGCAATCTCAAATGTGGGTGTTCCTTTCCTGAAGCAACTTTTGGTTGCTTCTGGATTGTTCTTTCTCTTGTTTCCTTCTTGACTGTGTGGAACTGTGGTTGCTTGATTTTTTTCACTACTGTTTTTTTCATGAATTGTGTTTTGATATCTATAGGCAGCAGTCTTTGAATGACAGGTTGGGAGATAAAAACCCAAATCAACACAGCACCAGGAAAAAAACGAAAGGTAATTGACACAACATCAGTAAAATCACAATCAGAGTCCAAAATAAAGCTTACAGGAAAACCAAAATCTTAATAAGTAACTTAAAAAGTCATCATCACTCTGATTTCTAGCATTCTGGACTCCCGGTTTTAATTATTAGAAAGCTATTCAAGCATCTTTTTGTAACATTTGTTAGCTCATACAGCCACAAATGTGCTAGAGGGAGTGGAACGTCTCCCTGCTGAGCAAAGGCTGAGGGAGCTGGGGCCCTTTACCTTGGAAAAGAGGAGCCTGAGGGCTGCCCTCATTCATGTTTATAAAGATGTGAAGGGCGGTGCTGGGAGGATGGAGCCAGGCTCTACTCAGGGACGTCCAATTATCATGGACCATTATCACCTTATCATACCATTATCACCTTATGCAGGGACATAAGGCAAAGCTTTTTGCCTGTAAGAGTGACAGAGCCTTGGAACAGGCTACGCAGAAGGGTTGTGGAGTCTCCTTCTCTGGAGACGTTCAAAACCTTCCTGGATGCATTCCCCTGTGACCTGCTCTATGTAGTCCTGCCCTGGCAGGTGATTTCAACAAAATGATCTTTCAAGGTCCCTTCCAACTCCTAACATTCTGTGATGTGTTACACAGATTGCATACCACATGTTTAGTCACATCCAGGTATTTTAAGTAACTGAACTTTGACAGGTTTATTGTTGTTCACTTCTGATTAGCAAATTGCATCAGTACTAAGTCACCTCAACATAATTCAGACTCCTCTGGCTGGCATCCTTTTAACAAAGCACAATGACCAAAAGATTGCCTTTCCCATCTCTCAGCAGCTGAGAGCTGACTGAGATTCTTAGCTAATTGGTCTGAAGGCTTCCTTAATGCTGTTCGGCAAGTTAAACTACTGTATTAAAAACATTTGTTCTGTGTTAGCTTATTCAAGTTGATGAAATTTGTGACAGTTCTGCACAGAGCCAGCGCTTAGTGCTGTTTAAAGTGTGACAATTTGTGACCCAGAACTCAGTCAGAAATGTGGCAGTTTACATGTCTGGAGGATGTGACCACCATCTAAAACCCTTAACAGAAAGAAACATTTAGCATTTCAGTTTATTAATTGACTCTAATCCTTTAAATCCAATCCAAGGAAGCTTATAAAACAGCAACATGTAACTCACCAGCTCTCCTGAGCGAAAACAGATTAATGGGAGTGAATCTCGCTGTGCAAAAATCTTGAAGGTGAAAGAACTGAGATTGCCAAAAATATTCTCCTTATGTAGTGTGATGACACCTAATGAGAGCTTGGGTTCAGGGGGGGGAAAGTGAGATATGCATCTAATTGTAGCCTTCTGGCTTCTGCACAATTATATGGGTGGATGACCACTTCGCAACTCTGCAGGGCCACTTTTTCTGACCACCAGATAGAGGTTTCATCTTGCTGAGGAATGGGTTGTAACCTTGAACTTCCTGTCTTTATTCCCAGAAAATATCCGTGTGCATGGGAGCTTGGACTAATTTCTTGTGAAAACACCAAACAACAGTTTTAGTAATAAGTGTGAAAAGAATCTGTAGTTTTTCAAAGTGATTATTCATGCAGTGACTGCAGTCTTTCCATACAAGTTGTTTGTCCTCCTTTCCCCCCACATACTCCTCCTTTCCCCCCGCTTCCTCCTCCAAATAATACAAATCCTAGGTACTTCTTTGATTTTTCCAATCTGTTTGAAAGGAATTTCAGACTTTTTCAAAGTGGTGAAAAACCACCAAAAACCTCTTGAAGTCATTCCATCAACCATTTTGCTTATTTTATCACTTTGCCTTTGAAAACAAAGTCGTTGTAGTAGACCTTTTTACTTATTCTTCCACTTAACTGAAAGGGATCATTGAATGGAGCCTTGGTACAAGGTTAATTTCAGTGGCCAGCTTTACAGATTCACAGGTTGCATTGGGTTGGAAAGGACTGTCAGAGATCATCCTGTCCAACCTCTCTGCAGTCAGCAGGGACACTTCCAGCTAGATCAGGCTGCTCAGGCCTTGATACTGTGGCTTGAGACTTGGCAAAGAGTGTTGAAAGACTAACACCTTTTGTGGTTTCTTGATTATTTAGTAGGTAGGCATTGCACTCAAACACAGCTCTGTGGTTAGCACTGCTCATTTCTGTACTGATCTGTCCTGCTGCTGCACTCTATACTTGTGAAGCAAATGTTTCTGTCTTGTCTAGATGACACAGAAATTCATAGCAGAACGTTGTTGTGACAGAATATCTCCTAGTGGTGTTTGCTACGTGTAACAGTTCTGCTTACTCTGTGTACTCACTCTTAGTTGTTTATAGTGTTTTACCTCTATTACTGTAATGGTCACAAAGCACTGGAACAGGCTGCCCAGAGAGATTGTGGAGTCTCCTTCTTTGGAGAATTTCAAGCCCTGTCTGGATGCCTTCCTGTGTGACCTGAGCTAGATTCTACGGTCCTGCTCTGCCAGGGGGTTTGGACTTGATCTATGGAGGTCCTTCCCAACCCCTAACATCCTGTGGTCCCTCAGAGAGTGCCTGCCTGTAGAAATCATCGTCTTTAAACTGCCTGACAACAAACTGTGCTGCCCTGTGAAAGAAACACAAGTGGCATAGGAACAGTGCAACTATTTCAGGTGAGATGCTCTTGCTTAGAAAATAACCATGAGATGCTGTGGAGCTAGAATTTGTTGGAAGCTGCAAGCTTATTAATAGAGATTAACAGCTCTGTGACATTGTGTTAAAGTACTCATTAATGCAGCTTCGTGGGCTATGGTAATCAGGGGGTTGGAACACCTGAGCTACGAGGACAGGCTGAGGGAGCTGGGATTGTTCAGCCTGGAGAAGAGAAGGCTCTGGGCAGACCTAAGAGCAGCTTTCCAGTACCTGAAGATGGAGACTGTTTTCGAAGGCCTGCAGTGATAGGACAAGGGACAATGGTTTGAAATGAGAGGATATTTAGAATGGATGTTAAGAACAAGTTCTTTACTGTGAGCGTAGTGGAACTCTGGCACAGGTTGCCCAGGGAGGTAATCGAGGCCCCATTCCTGGAGATACCCACGGTCAGGCTTAACAAGGCCCTGAGCAACTTAATCTGGTAGAGGATGTCCCTGCTGACTGCAGAGGGGGTTGGACTGGATAGCCTTTGGATGTCCCTTCCAACTCAAACCATTCTATGAGCACCTAAATCCAGACGAGGTAAAAAGTTGTGGAAATCTTCCTTCTTGAGATGACTGTTGACGATCATCTTCTTTACCAGCAGACTGCTATGAATGGTCTTTGTAACTTGGTTGACAAAAACTTAACCTGGTTATAGAAATATCTGTTCGGTTCTGTCGTTGATTGCAGTGAAGGAGAACAGAAACTGGGGAAGGGAAGAATGAACAAAGCAGGCCATGAAGCAGTGATCCTAACAGTAAATTGTACTTTGGAAAAAAACCCTTAGTTTATTGAAACTGTCTGGAGCACTATCTGAATGGTTAATTAGTTTAAATTTTGACTAGTGTCAGAGAAAAAAGATTGTTAGACCTGTACTGCAGGAGAGAAGAGAGTGAGGAATGTAGACAGATATCACTAATGTAAAACAGATTCTGATTTGCTAATCAAATCCTATGAAGACAAAACATAGATACATAACAGACAATGCTTTGCCATGTATAGAAGACACTTATCAAGTTCTTTACCATGAGGGTAGTGGAACACTGGTGGAAGGCCTGGAACACAAACCCTATGAGGAGAGGCTGAGCGAGCTGGGGTTGTTTAGCCTGGAGAAGAGGAGGCTCAGAGGTGACCTCATTGCTGTCTACAACTACCTGAAGAGAGGCTGTAGCCAGGTGAGGGTTGGTTGCTTCTCCCAGACAACCAGCAACAGAACAAGGGGACACAGTCTGAAGTTGTGCCGGGGGAAGTCTAGGCTGGATGTTAGGAGGAAGTTCTTGACAGAGAGAGTGATTGGCATTGGAATGGGCTGCTCAGGGAGGTGGTGGAGTCACCGTCCCTGGAGGTGTTCAAGAAAAGACTGGATGAGGCACTTAGTGCCATGGTCTGGTTGATTGGATAGGGCTGGGTGCTAGGTTGGACAGGGTGATCTTGGAGGTCTCTTCCAACCTGATTCATTCTATGAACACTGGAACAGGTTGTCCAGGGAAGTGGTTGAGATCCTGTCCCTAGAGATATTCAAGGTGAGGCTCAACAGAACTCTAGGCAGCCTGATCTAGTTGAGGATGTCCCTGCTGACTGCAGAGAGGGTTGGACTAGATGACCCTTGTACATCCATTCCAACCTAGACCATTCTATGATTCTGTATTAAACATAGCCCTTATTCCTATCTGATTATTCTATGAATGTTTACACCCATTTATTTCCTTCTGGTTATGTTTCTGTACGTTAAAGTAGAATTTGCTCCACTCCTTCATCTGCTGCAACATGAAGTAATGAGATTATTTTGACAGCAAAATCCACAGGGAGAAAAATGCCTGTATCTGTGTGAATTAATTCGGTTTAAGTACCCCAGGATGCAACTTAATGATTAAACACACTCAAGTTTTCTGGTAGAAAAAAAAGGTACCAGATGGTATGCAGAGCAAAATATGTTTATACCTGTGGGTTTTGCAGTGAAATACAACCTCTCCGACATCTGCCGTACCACCTCAAGACATCTGAAAGTGCACAAAGTGGACAGACGTTATCACATTACTGAAGGCAATGCTGAGTACATTTATATCTGAATTTTATATAGATAGTGGCATGAAATAGTTAGGAACACCAACAGCATACTCCCCAAAAAACCCAAACTCAACCAAGGAAACCACAATAAAACAACCCAAACAAAACCCCATCACTTCCATGCAGTGTTTTCTATCTAATTTGTAGATTGCTAGCTGTGCAATACCAATGTTCTTAGAATAGCTACAAATGTCATATATAATTTATCCTGCAGTTTCCATTGCTAGACAGGGGGAAAAAATACACTGAGAGCTATCTACAAATGTGTTGACATGCTGGCTTATATAAATAATAAATACTTTTGTCCTATCTCCTAAGGGAGCTGTCAGAGAACTCCAATGACCTATGGTATGTTTCCTTTTTCACTAAGGTTGACACGTACAACATTATTGTTCCAGTCCAGCTCAGGGTCTGTGTGCATCGGTAGCTCTAACAGAGCTGAAGGTATAGATAAAGGTGTGTCTGAACTGCTGGGAAGGTCACGTTTGCAGTGCACAATGCAGTAGTAGAGAATACCACAGTGACCATAAGCCTGCCTTTCCCCTTGGGCTACAACCACTGTCTAGCCTTCCCCTCAAACCCCAAGGTCTCCTCAGAGCTCTTTAGAGTGTGGCTAGCAGGTCAAGAGGGGGGGATTTTGCCCTTTCAACTCTGCTCTCGTGAGACTCAAATACTGTGTCCAGTTGTGGTATCTCCAGCATAAAAACAACAGAGCTGTTGGAGAGAGTCCAGAGGAGCACCACAAAGGTTATACAAGGGCTACAACACTTCTGCTGTGAGGATAGGCTGAGGGAGTTGGGGTTGTTCAGCCTAGAGAACAAAAGACTCTGAAGGGACCTTAGACCTTCTTTTCAGTACCTGAACAGATCCTGCAGGAAGGCTGTGGAGAGACTTTTCATAAGGACGTCTAGTGATAGGACAAGGGGGAATGGTTTGAAGCAGAGGGATCTTAGGAAGAAGTTCTTCAGTATGAGGGTGGTGAGACTCTAGAATAGGCTGCACAGGGAAGTCGTGGCTACCTTCTCTCTGGGGGTGTTCAGTGCCAGATTGGACAAGGTCTTAAGCAGCCAAATTTAGTTGAGAGGCATCCCTGCCCATGGCAAGGAGATTGCAGTAGATGATCTCCAAGGTCCTTTCCAACCTAAGCCATTCTATGAATTTTATTCCCGAACTGCTCAGTTCCACAGCATATTGAGTGTCTGCTATAAAGCTTTTAGAATATCCAGATTCCATGACATATGGAATAACATGGCTGTAATCATGTGGTCATATGAGTTGACAATTTTCATCCCTAAGCTGTCCAAAATCTGTGGGGTTTTTTCCTGTTAAATTGAGTAAAGCATTTCTTCTGAATAAAGAGTGCAGAAAACAATACACTTTTCTTGTATCTAAGCTGGTATATTGGGCTGACTGGTTAAATAGTCTGTAACCAGAAGTATCAGAGGAGTAAGCAGACTAATACCCACAGTGGATTGTCTTTAACTCCCTGTTTCAAATGAACAGCCAAGGAGCCTGAAGCCAAGGCTTCACAGGCAGGAGGCAGTAGCAGTTCTGCTGCCATGCTGAACAGCCTGGAGGAACTGGTGGTATCAATTCTTGCAGCTCTTGTTCCACATGTATCCCAAAGGCTATTCAGGTGGCTGGTTGTAGTTTGATTACCCACAGAATCACAGAATTAACCAGGTCAGAAAAGAACTTGGAGATCATAGAGTCCAATGTAGTACCACCTAATCAACTAAACCATGGCACCAAGTGCCACATCCAGTGTCTTTTTAAACACTCCCAGGGACGGTGTCTTCACCACCTCCCCGGGCAGCCTATTCCAATGGCAATCACTCTTTCTGTGAAGAATGACTTCTTAATATCCAGCCCAAACCTGTGCTGGTGCAGCCTGATACGATGTCCTCTTGTTCTGTGACTGATTGTCTGAGAGAAGAGACCAACCCCCATCTTGTTACAACCTCCCTTCAGGTAGTTGTAGAGAGCAATAAGGTCTGAGCCTCCTGTTCTCCAGGCTAAACAACCCCATCTTCCTCAGCTGCTCCTCATAGGGCTGTGCTCCATGACAGAGGTAATTGGCCAGGATTGATGTTTTTTAAGTCATATTAAAGCACCTTAGGTGCTCTAGTGAAAACTGTCTGTGATAATGTCATGCTTTCAGGCAATGAAATCGATGTGGGAGAAATCTGAAGGAAAATCACCAGACTATGTGTAACTGAGGTTGATCAACTACTTAAATGACAGCCTGAGATGAATATTTTCCTAAAAGAGCATGGTTAAACACTTTGCCATACTGCAGCCTATGAGTCTGAATATTTATTTAGGCAGTTTTATTAAGCTTAAATAGAAACAGCAAACTCTAGAGTTTTTTGTCTGTCAGTTTTGTTCTGTGGAAATTCTTTCAGCAACTTAATGATATTTACATGAATTTCTGCCTTAAGAAAACGTTTTTCACAGAATGACAATGTCAGGGGCCAGAAGGAACCTTGAAAGATCATCTATTCCAACCCCTGAAAACACCCTCAGCTTTAGGTATGTTATTTCTCAGAACCTTAAGCCTCGGAACCATACCTTAAGCTTACTCTCGGAACCATAAATATTGCTCATACTGATTGATGTGCTAGACTGATTGGGTGTATTAGAAGGGCTGTGGATAGTAGGTCAAGAGAAGTTCTCCTCCCTCCTCTACTCTGCCATGGTGAGGCTGAATCTGGAATATTGTGTCCAGTTCTGGGCCTCCCAGTTCAAGAAGACCTCAGGGAACTGCTTGAAATAGTCCAGCACAGAGCCACAAAAGTGATGAAGGCAGTGCAATGTTTTCCTTGCAAGGAGAGCCTGAAGGAGTTGGGGCTCTTGAGCTTGGAGAGGAGGAGCCTGAGGGGAGACCTCATGCATGTTTATAAAGATGTAAAGGGTGAGTGCCAAGAGGATAGAGCCAGGCTCTGCTGGGTGACATTCAATGACAGGACAAGGGGCAATGAGTGGGAGTTGAGGCGTAGGAAGTTCCATGGAAACATGAGGAGGAATTTTTTCCCTGTGGGGGTGACAGAACAGTGGAACAGGCTGTCCAGCGGGGTTGTGGAGTCTCCCTCTCTGAATGCGTTCCTGTGTGACCTAGTCTGGGTGATCCTGCTCTGCAGGGGAGTTGGACTGGATGAGTTTTCAAGGTCTTTTCCAGTCCCTAACCTTCTATGATTCTGTGTTTCTCTACCACCGGCATTTGAAATTACATTTGATGAGAAACAGAACCATGGTGGAGAAGGATTTTCCTTCTTCCTTTTATTCTCAAGGACTGACCTTTGTGCAGTTGTGTTGGCACATCTGCTCCAGATATTATAAAAGTATCTGCATTTTTAAGAATACACATACAGCATTTGCAGTGATTGAGTGTTGTGCCATTGAGAAATGAATCATAGTAGTTATGTTCAGTAGGTTCAGTACAGAACATAAGCAATGCAGAATTTGCATTCAGAAATGTTCACCTTCCTTATTCTTTTCCTTTATACCAGTGGGTAAAACTGGGTAGCAAATACTCGCTCTGCAAACACATCCAGCCTCTGTGCATTGTCCCAAACCTAGTATGTAGAACAGCTTGTAGGAGTTAGGACAATTTGATGGCTAAATTCAAGGCTGCTCAGCCTGCAGCCTGGTTCTGCTGAGTGCAGCTATTTCCATTCCATTCTCGTTTCCGCTCAGTGTAAAAGCAGAGGGAATGACAGGAGCATTTTCTGCCCTTCACCACAGCCACTGTCAGTCACAACACAGCGCCCACCTGGAAACCTGCCACTCTGCTGAGGAAGTGTTCTTGGCTGCTCTAACCTTGCTGCTTCTTGAGGATGGGTGGACTGGCAGGCCAGAGCACTGGCTTGCTGAATCATGCATGTTGCTTCTCTGTGATCCCTTTGAAAGGCTTTGGTTGAAAGCATTGCTTATTCGAGCAAGTTATGTAAATAATTAACCCACGAACAAATGGAAATGGAGGGGTGGATAAGGGCATGGGCAGGTCAGTAGACTGAGTTATTTTGCTTTCTTGACAGGAAGCAAAAGCATAGCAGTAAGCAGAGAGGCAGCCTGACTCTTACTCTGTGCTCCTCTTTGGAGCCTTCTATCTTCCTTTTCAGGAAGCGATTGCTCTTTGGCTACCCGAGTGGGTTGCTTTTTTGAGATGATCTACGTTGGACCTTCAAAGGCAATATTCTGAGCCTGGCCAGAGTGAAATTCTACTGCCTTGAGCCTTTCAAATGCATTTCTGTTTCTGCTTCCATTTCAAGAGTATGAGAGGTTCTAAGCTCATCTTACACTGAATTATAGAATGGTTTAGGTTGGAAGTGACCTCAAAGATCATCTAGTTCCAACCCCCTGCCATAGGCAGGGACACCTCCCACTAGAACAGGTCACTCAAGGCCTCATCAACCTAGCCTTGTACACCTCCAGGGAGGGAGCATCCACAACCTCCCTGGGCAACCTGTGCCAGTGTTTCACCACCCTCACTGTAAAGTACTTCATAACATCCAGTCTAAATCTCCCCTTTTCCAGTTTAAACCCATTACTCCTCGTTCTGTCGTTACAAGACCTTGTAAATAGTCTCTCTTCAGCCTTCTTGTAGGCCCCCTTCAGATACTGGAAGGCTACTGCAAGGTCTCCTTGAAGCCGCCTCTTCTCCAGGCTGAAAAGTCCCAACTCTTGTAGCCTGTCCTCAATAGCAGAGCTGCTTCAGCCCTCTGGTCATCTTTGTGGCCCTCCTCTGGACTCGCTCCAATAGTTTGATGTCCTTCTTGTGTTGGGAGTTCCAGAGCCATACAGAGTATTCCAGCTGGGGTCTGATGAGAGCAGATAAAGGGGGAGAATCCCCTCCCTTGCTCCGCTGGCCATGCTTCTCTTGATGCAGCCCAGGACATTGCAAGTTGTCCTGTTTCCTCTGAACTGTGGAGGACAATTGTGACTTTGCTGGTATGCAACAGACTCGGTCTGCAGTTGAAGGAGGGCCACCAAAGAGGTAATAGCAGGCTCACCTGAAAAGTATGCTTTCCAGTGGGAAAATGTCTCTTTGGAGAAGAAAATGCTAACTAAATCTTTTTCATTGCAACTGTGAGACCATAGGCTGGGATTTGTAATGTCTGTGTTTTATTGTTATCTGGAGAAATACCATCAAAGAGTGATGGTATCTTCAACTTGCCTATAGAAGAATACAGGACAGATGAAATTCAACGGGAAAAGAAGACAATAGAAATCCCTGGCCTAGTTTTTGAGGACAACCCAATCTCTTTCCTTGTGCTTCATCTCAGTGTAAACAACAGGGATGCCACACTGAATAAGTTGAAGTAATCATAATAGGCTGAAGAAGGAAGTTATGACAGGCACATGTGGTAGTTTAGACTTTCCATATCTCCTCAAACAGAGAAATTTCTTATTGCTTTCTTGATCCATTCTGGACAGACATAGAGTGGTGCCTCTGTGAACTGTTAATAATTGATGACACAAGTGCATATTTACTGGGAAATTCCCACCTCATCCATTATCTACAAGGCACAAAAATATCACCAAATAAGAGTGCACTAATGTAGATGTGAGGAAACTCTGCTTCTTTGTGATAAACAGAGCAAGGTCAAGTGCAGAGGTAAAGATTTAGTCATTCTCTTAAGGAGAGGCACCCTCTCAACCTGTTTTAAGGCACTCATTAGAAAGAGTTGGAGGATAAGTTCTGCCACAAGTATCCTACTCCAACTGAACAACAGCAAACATTAACAAAAAGGTTATAGTGGAAGCAGAACTGGAAGAATACATGACAGTGAATGGTCTCATACATGAAGAATGACCTCATCAATTGAATGATTCTGTTTGAATTGGATGATGGGAAAGGAGTATCTGGACTTTACTGCCTTTCTCAACTTTTCTTCTGTAATCCTTGAAAGTTCAGCTCAAAATAATTGCCCAACTTTCCTTTTATTCCAGTTATTCTTCCTATGGGAGAAGAAGAGGCATATGCTGAAATAGAAGAGCTTCTTTTGAACTCTACTATGAGCATACAGCTTCATCAGAGAGTTGGGGCAGGACAGTTTGGAGAGGAGAAGGCTCCAAGGAGACCTTATTGTAGTCTTCCAGTATCTGAAGTGGGCTACAAGAAAGCTGGGAAGGGACTTTTTAGAGTGTCAGGTAGTGATAGGACTGGGGGGGAATGGAGCAAAACTAGAAGTGGGTAGATTCAGACTGGATGTTAGGATGGAGTTCTTCACCATGACGGTGGTGAGATACTGGAACAGGTTACCCAGGGAGGTTGTGGAACCCTCATCCTTGCAAGTTTTTGAGGCCAGGCTGGATGTGTCTCTGGGCAACTTCTTGTAGTGTGAAGTGTCCCTGGCCATGGCACGGGGGTTGGAGCCAGATGATCCTTGAGGCCCCTTCCAGCTGTGATGATTCTGTGATTCTCTACACCCCACTGTTAATGGAGGTATTTCTTCTTTTTCTCAGATCTTCACAGACTGGTAGCCATTTTCTGTATTTTTCAATCTGCTTTCCTGACCATCTTTTCCTTAACCGTGACCAATTGAGCTATATCAGAATACAGACTTCAGTATCTATACATTTATCTGAAGCTTTATAGGACACAGAAAAATATTTGCCTTGTTTGGTAATTGGTTTTGCTTCTTTCTCTGTGCTAGCTCCTGGAATCAATCAGGAGACCTTGAATCAATGAATTAGTTTCTTGACAGTACCTCTCTGAATCTGTTTCTTTTCTTGCAACAACCTGGACATGGAGTTATTAAGTATTTGATCTGAAGATGTTCCTCTGGGCACAGGAGAACAGGAAGTACCCTGACAACTGAGGAAATGGATGGAGAGTTAGAGGGTCTTTAGAGACAACAGGTAGGGGAGACATGAAGAGAGTGTTGCTCTCTGTGCCAATGACCAGCTGGAGTCCATGGAGCTCCACTTGGGGATGGGTGGATGAGGAGATGACTGAGAGGTTGTCTGTCAGAAAAAAATGCAGGGTAGGGACACTTGTTATTCTAGTCTGCTACTAGCCACCTGTCCAGAAAGAGGGAGAGGATGAAGCCCCCTACAGGCAGAGAGGAACAGCCTCGTGTTCACATGCCTTGATCTTCCTGGAGGTCTTCAACCGCCCCACTATTCGTTGGAGGGGCAGTACCTCACAGCACAAGCAATCCAGAAGGTTCCTGAATGCATTTGCAACAAATGTCCTTCACCAACTGGTTGAGGAGCCAACAATAAAAGGTGCTATGCTTGACCAGCAAGGAGAGACCAGTGGGGAATGTGAAACTCAGACAGCTTTGGTTGCAGTGACCATAAAATGGTGGAATTCAAGATCTCTAAGGCAACAAGGAGAGTGAGCAGCAAGTTCACTACCCTGGACTTCAAGAAAAAGCAGATTTTGAGTGCTGTATAGGTGAAAAAGGTGCTCCTGGACACTCTCCAACACAAGGAGGTCTACAGAGGATGGAGGTAAGGACAGATATCCTGGGAGGAATACAGAGGAGCCATTTCTGTAGCCAGAGACCAGATCAAGACAGTTGAAGTCCAGATAGAATGACATCTGTCCAGGCATACAAAGGGCAACAAGAACAGCTCGTGTAGGCCTGTCACGATAAAGGACTAGAGAAGATGTGGGCTCTGTCTGGAAGGAAACAGGAAACTGGTTCACATGGAATAAGAAAGAGGCTAGAGTACTCAGAGACTTCTTTGCCTCAGTCTTTCTCCGACAAGGGCTCTGACCACACCACCTCAGTTAAAAAAGGTCAGAGCAGGAACTGGGGAAATGAAAACCTTAAGTGAAGATCAACTAAAGAATCTGAAGGTGCACAAGTTTGTGGAACCTGGCAAGATCCATCCATGGGCCCTGGAGGAACTGGCAGATTTTCCATTATATGTGAAAAGCTATGGCAGTCTGGTGATGGGAAAGGAGAAACATAACCCTCAGTTTCAAACAGTGAAGAAAGGAAGAGCTAAGGAACTACAGGCCAGTCATGCTCACTTCAGTGGCTGGCAAGATCGTGGAACAGATGCTCCTGCAAACAGAATTGTATAATTTCTCTGGTAGAACTGTGTAGAAATTACTTTCCCAGGCCACGTGGAAAATGTAAGTTTTCAAAGCAATCTGTCAGCATTCTGAATTTAGCATCTAGACTAAAAAACATGAGAGCAAGCTCTTAATAAAGCTCCAGAGCTCAAGCAAATTGCTGGCTTCCAGAGGTTTGAGAGAGGATGCATACATAATAAAGCAGAAAGTCAACTGTTACAGATACTTACTGTGACCATAAGACATTCCAGATCTTGAATATCAGGTGCCAGGTGTGATTTCATGATGGGTTGGAGGCAGCCATACAGGAAGGACATAGACCTGATGGAGCAGGTCAGGAGGAGGGCCACAAAAATAATCAGGGGGCTGGAACACCTCTGCTGTGAGGACAGGCTGAGGGAGCTGGGATTGTTCAGATTGGAGAGAGGGCAGACCCAATAGCAACCTGCCAGTACCTGAAGGGGGCTACAAGAAGGATGGGGAGAGACTATTTACAAAGGCCTGCAGTGATAGGATGAGCGGCAATGGTTCAAACTAGAGGAGATTTAGACTGGATGTTAAGAACAAGTTCTTTACCATGAGGGTGGTGGAATACTGCAACAGGTTGTCCAGAGACGTGGACATGGGTCCTCATCCCTGGAGATATTCAAAGTGAGGCTTGACAGGACTCTGGGCAGCCTGATCTAGCTGAAAATGCCCCTGCTGCCTGCAGAGAGATTTGGAACGGATGACCTTTTGTGCTAGTTCAAAGCTAGCTAGAATGTTTTGGTGAGAAGGATTAGATCACAGCCTGTGAAAAGAAAAACAGAATGATGTCTACTTCACTCATAGGCTTGCTGAGAGGTATAAGAACAAGAATCCAGACATAGATAAGGTACTTTTTCTGGGGGAACTGGCTGAGCTGCATTTCTCTCTCTAGCCTCTCTGCCGTTTCTCTGGTTAATCCATTTTGCTTCCTAACCCCCCTGGCCAAATCTCCTCTCTTCCTTGGGACTGGGGTAAGGTAGAGGGGTGGGAGAAGGTGGAAGGGCGGTTGGGAGCCCCTCCTGGGGACTCAGGTTTCTGGGAGGGGAGTTGTGTTTCTGTATTACCTTTTACCTTGTATATTTCTGTCTATAACTGTATATACTGTAAATATCTGCTTGTATGTTCTTCTAAGCTGTATATATAAGCTTCATTCCATTTCCAGAGCCAGCTGAGTCTAGTCTGGGTGATTTCCAAAGTGGAGGCAGGGGGGCAGGTAACACCCAAACCATCATACCTTTGGAGGTCCCTTTCAACCCAGACCCTTCTATGATCATAGAATCAGCCAGGTTGGAAGAGACCTCCAAGATCATCCAGTCCAACCTAGCACCCAGCCCAAGCCAATCAACCAGACCATGACACTAAGTGCCTCATCCAGTCTTGTTTTGAACACCTCCAGGGACGGTGACTCCACCACCTCTCTGGGCAACCCATTCCAATGGCAATCAATTTTGCTGCGAGGAAATTCTTCCTAATAACAAGCCTACACCTCCTCTGGCACAACTTAAGACTGTGTCCCCTTGTTCTGTTGCTGGTTGCCTGGCAGAAGAAACCAACCCCATCTGGCTACAACCTATTGCACCTCAGCAGCAGGCACACCGTGAGCCTCATCTTAGACAACTGAAACAAAGAGCAAGGAGAAGGTAGGAAATGGGTGTCATGTTTCTGTGTGCGAGCCATGTTAACAGATCCTGCAAATGAGGCTGGTGAGAGGCCTTGAGCACAAGCCCTGTGAGGAGAGGCTGAGGGAGCTGGGATTGTTTAGCCTGGAGAAGAGGAGGCTCAGGGGAGACCTTATTGCTGTCTACAACTACCTGAGGGGTGGTTGTAGCCAGGAGGAGGTTGCTGTCTTCTCTCAGGCGGCCAGCACCAGAACAAGAGGACACAGCCTCAAGCTGTGCCAGGGGAAATTTAGGCTTGAGGTGAGGAGAAAGTTCTTCACTGAGAGAGTCATTGGCTACTGGAATGGGCTGCCCAGGGAGGTGGTGGAGTTGCCGTCCCTGGAGCCGTTCAAGACAGGATTGGACGTGGCACTTGGTGCCATGGTCTAGCCTTGAGCTCTGTGGTAATGGGTTGGACTTGATGATCTATGAGGTCTCTTCTAACCTTGGTGATACTGTGTGAAAATCATGTAGTCAAATTCTCCTTAATCTCAGAGTAACCAAAACATGAAGAAACTGAATGCTGATGAAATACAACAAGAAACTGTAGAGACAGAGGTTTGGGTTTTTTTTTTCCTCTCCACAATATTTTGGTGGAAGAGCAAAATCCATACATTGGAATAGATTTGCTGTGGTAGTTGTGCTTCAGTATCTAACACTGAGAAGTAAGGAGAGGCTAAAGTGAATACAGTAAATTAATCAGAAAGAGAAGGGGCACGAATATATAAAATCCAGGCTCAGCATAATGGATAGTCCAGGGCAAAAAGAGGATGGTATAAGCTTCTTAAAATCCCTGGATTACAAAATAAACTTTTTTTCTTCTTTCCTTTTTTTTTTTTCCTTTTTTTTTTCTTTATCCCCCCCCCAAAAAAAAATTGCTGATTCACAAAAGCAAGAGCATAGGGAAAAAAAAATCTCTTCTATAATTTAAAATTATCTTCTGTGCTATTTGACAATTTCAACTAACTCCTGCAACCTCTTTATAAACCCTCCTGACTGAAACAGATGGATGTGTAATTCAAATAATGAGCTGGATCCTTTCCCTGTAGCAGTCAATTATACAGGTTGTTTTTTTTCCCCCTGTGTAGTATTCAAGAGACTAAGATCTTTCTCTATATATAGATCACCTGAAATGACCTTGCTTATGCAGTATCAGAGCCAAAATGGAACAGCAGGGTATGTATCTTGCTGCATCTTTAAAAGCTCAGACTGAGAGTTTGAGAACGGTTGTACCTGACAACATTTGCACTTAAACGGATCCCAGTACTTATCATTCTGAGCTTTCCATGTGATACTTCCTTGTAGGTGAACTGCCCAGAGATAGCTGCTGCCTGAACATGAGTGTTACCATGTCAAATTTTGGGCTCCCCAATTCAAGAGAGACAGGGACCTGCTGGAAAGAGTTCAGCAGAGACCCATGAGGATGGCTGGGGACTTGAGCATCTACCCTATGGAGAGAGACTGAGAGCCCTGGGGCTGTTTAGTCTGGAGAAGACAGGAGATCTGAATGATGTCTATCAATATCTGAGAGGTGAGTGTCAAGTAGCTGGGGCCAATCTCTTTTTGATGGTCAGCAGCAATAAGACAAGGAACAATGGATACAAGCTGGAACATAGGTTTCACCTCAACATGAGGAGAACCTTCTTCACAGTCAAGGTGACAGAGCACTGGGGCAGGCTGCCCAGAAAGATTGCAGAGTCTCCTTCTCTGGAGACTTTAAAAACTTGCCTGGATGCATTCCTGTGTGAACTACCCCAGGGGATTCTGCTTGACGGGGGGTTTGGTCTGGGGATCCCTTCCAACCTCTAAAGTTCTGTGATTCTGTGAATAGCATACAAAGAACCTTTAGCAGTGCTGCATTTTGCAGAGAGGAAAATAATGACAGTGAGGGAATAGAGCCTCATTTCATTAACAATAAATGACAGCCTCTAAATGGTGAGAACTCTGTGGTGAAGATTTAATTTGCATCCAGCACTGAATGTGATAGCATCTGAGGACCTGTCAAATGGTGTGTGTGCAGTGTTCAGCAAAGGTATTAGACAGGAACTTCCCTCCTCTGCTCTTGTCAACATGCATTCTGGACCAGGTAATACTCTAAGAAGCTTTGCTTGTAAAAACCTTTGACAGAATGCTGAGGAAATTTCCCTGGGTCCGTAGTAAGGTATCAATGACAAAACTCTAGTGAACTGTGTTGTAGGATTTGGATACCTCATTAGCAAGTGAAGCAAACTTGCTAAGACTGGATAGGGGCCTCAGTGCTGTTCATACACATTAAACTCACCAGGAATCATCAAGAAAAGAGAACTGCTGCTTCCCTTCGGCTTTGCAAAGCTCTGCCAGGGGTGCAATTTCTGTAGCTTGTAGGGTAAAACCTAGAAAGCCTCCTAAGGCTGTGCAGTGGGCTGGATGTACTGGTGAAACAGTTTGCCTGCTGCTCAAAATAAAACCTCATGCCCATTGCAGGGCCCCTCAAGGATGAGAGGAAATGGCCTCAAGTTGTGCTAGGAGAGGTTTAGGTGTCAGGGGCTGGAAGGGACCTTGAAACCTTATCCAGTTCAACCCCACCTGCCAGAGCAGGATCACCTAGACCAGATCACACAGGAACACATCCAGGCAGGTCTTGAATATCTCCAGAGAGGGAGACTCCACAACCCCCAAGGCAACCTGTTCCAGTGCTCTGTCACCCTCACAGGGAAAAAAATCCTCCTCATGTTTTAATGCCTCAGCTTCCACCCGTTGCCCCTTGTCCTGTCACTGTGCATCACTGAGCAGAGCCTGGCTCCATTCTCCTGTCACTCATGCTTTACATCTTTATAGACAGGAATGAGGCTTCCCTTCAGGGTCCTCATCTCCAGGCTCAAGAGCCCCAGATCTCTAAGTCTCTCCTTATAAGAGAAATGTTCACATTTGTGGCTCTGTGCTGGACTTTCTCAAGCAGTTCTATGTCCCTCTTGAACTGGGGGACCCAGAACTGGACACAAATCTCCAGACATGGCCTTACCAGGGCAGAGTAGAGGGGCAGGAGAACCTCTTTTGACCTACTAGTCACAGTCCTTCTAATCTACTCCAGAAGGGCATTGTCCTTCCTGGCTACCAGATCACATTGGTGGCTTGTGGTCAACCTCCCATCAACTAGCACCTCCAGATCCTTTTCTTTTTCCAACAGGTAAGTCCCCAACCTATACTGATAGCTGGGGTTGTTCTTTCCCAGGGGATTTTTCTCTCCCAGATGCAAGACTCTACTCTTGCCCTTGCTGGATTTCAGTCCTCCAGCCTGTCCAAATTTCCAAGGTGGTGTCACCATCCCCAGAGGTGTTAGAAGTATGTGTAGATGTGGTACTAATGGGCATATTTTAGTGGGCATGGTAGTGTTGAACTTGATGATATTTGAGGTCTTTTTCAACGTTAATGATTCTGTGAAGAGGTTAGGAGCACAGTCATTTCTGTTCTCTTGTGTGTGACCTCTTAGTATGTGAACGTAAGCATTAACTGTGTATGTCTGCAGTTAGAATGATGTGAAATTGAAGGAGGGGGAGCTGGGACTTGGGCCTGCAATTAAAAACAGCTTTAAATAGCTCCTTTTGCAAAGAAATGGGATGAAGTGAGCTAGAATTCATCATCTTGTGAGTTTACATCTTTGTTTTTCTTCAAAAAGATACATGGAAAGTCTCTATAATTCCTTCCTCACATGACAGCCATGAAACAACTTGTTCAGATCACTTTCATACATGTTCAAAGGACGATTTACTATAAATGGGAAAACAGAAGTATGATGAGTAGCATGGAAAATGTTTATACTCTCTTTTGGAATGAGAGGCATCACTTTCTTTTTTGGCTTTACCCTTTCCATTGCTTTACATTTCCTCTCGTTCTCCTAATATTTTTATATCTGCCACGGCAATTACTACTTCTAGAGCATTTTATGTGTTCCAATCCAATGGGGTTGTGCTTCTCACTTCTTGGAGTGAGACCCAGGATTTTTTAGACAGAGCATCAAGAAGTGGAAAACCAATCAGTATTTACCTTTGGATTTCTATCCCTTCTTACTCTCCCGGTCTGAAGAAGAATGGCTTCATATCCTAGAACTATACTGCACTAGAAAGGCTCTCTATTGTAAGTACTAGATGTGATCTACTGAAAGTCACTTGAAGGAGATTTCTTCCACTCATTCCTCCACAGTTTCTGCTGTGGAGATGAACAAGAAGTTTAATGTAGGAGAAAACAAGGAACTTGGGGGTGTAAAAAGATGAGAGTTTGGAATGCCTAATCAGGAAGACACAAATTCATGCTCCTGATAGTCTTGAAGTACTTGTTCTGAAGAGTGGATTAACTGAGCACTAACTATCTGCTCTTAGCATTTATGGCAGACAGTGGGAAAAACTGAGCTCTAACTGTGATGTCTAACTTGGTCTGCATCAAAGTGGACTACAACTTACATCTCCTCTCTTTGGGTTCTGACAACCTGTTTATGTTTCCTAGAGAAGATAGAGACTTACTTACCTACAACATGAACCTTCTATATCTCTACCAAAAAGAGACATTTATGCAGCAAGTATGTGAAGTGGAATCTAAATGACTCACAGAATCAATCTGATTGCAAAAGACATTAGAGATCACCAAGTCCAACCTATCACCCAACATTATCTAATCAACTAAATCATGGCACCAAGTGCCACATCCAGACTCTTTTTGAACAGTTCCAGGGATGGGGACTCCACCACCTCTGTATTAAAGAAGTATTGCAGACTCTGTATGTATCCATTTATCCAGAAATCCTGTGCCTAGAATAACTTAAACCTTGTTCAGTTGCCATGAGGCTGAAACTGATTAAATACAAAGTGACAAAAAAAAATCAGTTTCTTCTTTTTAACCAACTTTTTTGAGAAGAATATAGTGTTGCAGGAGATGTACAAAATGCATTCATTCCCCACTTGATCAGCTGTGGAGCCTGCTGTCAGTTATTTGCATAGACTTGTCATGGCTGAAAGGGACCTCAAGGATCACCCAGTTCCAACCCCCCTGCCACGGGCAGAGACACCTCACACTAAATCAGGTTGCCCAGAGCTACCTCCAGCCTGGCCTTAAAGACCTCCAGGGATGGAGCTTTCACCACCTCCCTTGGCAACCTGTTCCAGTGTCTCACCGCCCCCATGGTGAAAAACTTCTTTCCAACATCCAATCTGAATCTACCCACTTCTAGTTTCAGAGTCTCTGCTAATGCTCTGTGTTTCTCATGTGCTGATGGTGACATTTTCAGGTTCCTCTTAGTTTGAACGTGGTGCAGCTGCTACCACAGCCAATGGTATGACACTTGATGATGTGCTGCTCTCCTCTTGCAGTCGTACCACATAAATAGGACAACACATATGGATGGATGTTTCCTTATGGTAAGGTCTTTTGACTAACAACAGCAGCAGGTAAAACAAGAGTTTCATTGTCATAAGTGCTCATTTACAGAAGGTGGTGGACCCTCAGAAAATTCTCTGATGATCCAGAACTGGGGAGGGGTTGTTGACACCAGTCAGGCTGTGCTCCCATCCAACCAGATCTGGACAAACTGAGTGCTGGATGAAGGCTAACCACATGAAGCTCAATAAGGATGAGTGCAGAGTCCTGCATCTGGGGAGGAGCAACATCAGGCACCAGTACAGGTTAGGGGCTGCCCTGCTGGAAAGCAGCTCCATGGAGAAAGACCTTGGAGTCCTGGTGGACAGCAAGTTCTGCATGGGGCAGCAATGTGCCCTTGTGGCCAAGAGAGCCAATGGCATCCTGAGGTGCATCAAGAGAAGTGTGGCCAGCAGGTCTAGGGAGGTTCTGCTACCCCTCTATTCTGCCCTAGTGAGACCACACCTGGAATACTGTGTCCAGTTTTGGGTGCTCTGATTCAAGAGAGGCAGGGACCTACTGGAGAGAGTCCGGTGGAGAGCCATGAGGATAACTGGGGGACTTGAGCATCTCCCCCATGAGAGAGAGACTGAGAACCTTGGGGCTGTTTAGTCTGGAGAAGAGAAGGCTGAGAGGAGATTTGACCAATGTCTATCAACATCTGGGGGGTGGGTGTCAAGTGTCTGGGGCCAATCTCTTTTTGGTGGTCAGCAGCAATAAGACAAGGAGCAACAGCTACAAACTGGAACAGAGAAGGTTCTACTTCAATATGAGGAGAAACTTCTTTACAGTGAGGGTGACAGAGCTCTGTAACAGGCTGCTCAAAGAGGTTGTGGAGTGTCCTTCTCTAGAGACTTTGAAAACCCACCTGGTTGTATTTCTATGCAAACTACCCTGTGGGATCCTGCTTTGGCAGAGGGGTTGGAGTCTATGATCTCTGGAGGTCCCTTCCAACCTCTACAGTTCTGTGATTCTGTAACTGAGGTCTGTTGGGGACTGAGCTATCTAAATGTTGGATAAATCACAGTTCTTGAATGTTCCACACCCTCCAGCATCTTTCTGGCTCCACACTGGACTCTTTCAAGCAGTTCCCTGAGGTTTTTCTTGAACTGGAGGACCCAGAACAGGACACAGCACTGCAGATACAGCCTCACCAGGGCAGAGTAGAGGGGGAGGAGAACCTCTCTTGACCTACTAACCACTAATACACCAGCCCTTCTAATACACCCCAGAATGGCAGTGGCCTTCCTGGCCACAAGAGCACACTTCTGGCTCACTATTTGTTTTTGGGACCCTATCTATATCCTGATGAGGGGACAATGCAGGATTCCTTTGATTCTGAGGTTTTTGTGCTGAGCGTTCCTCTCTCTGTTCCAGTCTCAGGGAGGTCACAGAGTGTTTCCGTATGTCTATTTCTCCAACTCCTTAACATATCCACTTCTCTTAGCTCTACCACCAGGCTAAGCAAGTAGCTAGCCCACCTGCTCACGTCTGTCCTGGAGGTCCCGTGTACCCCAGCAATTTCCTCTCCCTCTGTGGTTTGAATGGGAGAGGAAAAGGCGCGAACAGACCTGCTTCTCCCCCCCTGCCCTGCAGGCGTGAAGGGGGCGGAGCGCGGGAGGGCCCTTCCGGCACGAGGAGTGCCCCGTGCCGGGCCCGCGCTGCGCTCTGCTGAGGATTGGCTGTGAGTGCCCCGTGCCGGGCCCGCGCTGCGCTCTGCTGAGGATTGGCTGTGAGTGCCCCGTGCGGGGCCCGCGCTGCGCTCTGCTGAGGATTGGCTGTGAGTGCCCCGTGCCGGGCCCGCGCTGCGCTCTGCTGAGGATTGGCTGTGAGTGCCCCGTGCCGGGCCCGCGCTGCGCTCTGCTGAGGATTGGCTGTGAGTGCCCCGTGCCGGGCCCGCGCTGCGCTCTGCTGAGGATTGGCTGTGAGTGCCCCGTGCCGGGCCCGCGCTGCGCTCTGCTGAGGATTGGCTGTGAGTGCCCCGTGCCGGGCCCGCGCTGCGCTCTGCTGAGGATTGGCTGTGAGTGCCCCGTGCCGGGCCCGCGCTGCGCTCTGCTGAGGATTGGCTGTGAGTGCCCCGTGCCGGGCCCGCGCTGCGCTCTGCTGAGGATTGGCTGTGTGCTTTTCGCGCCTGGGCAGTGCTAACTCTGCTCTGTCTGAGAAAGGTGTAAATATCGAGGGGTTCCCGCCTTGGGGTGCTCCTGCCGTGGAGTTCGTCCCCGCTTTGGGTTGTGTTCCCGCCTTGGTGTGCCTGCTTGGAGGAGTTCTCCCCCCCGTCTGGATAGCTTCTACACACGGAGCCTCGTCTCCCTCCGAAGACAAGCTCTGAAGGACTTCACCTTAAGCGTCCTATTGTGCTGCTTATCGCTTCTTAACGACCCTGAAGCTTTCTGAAAAGACCGCGGGACAGCCCTTTGAATCGTCCTTCTTCTCAAGCCAGCGCGCCCTGTCGTGAGTAGCTTACGGCTCAGCCTTACTTGATAGTGGGGAACGCTATATTTAATAGCACAAGCCTTTTCCTGACTTCAAATTAGTCAAGTTTACCTGTGGCACCCTATTGTGTAGATATTCTCAACCAATTAAGAAAGATCCTGCTAATTAAATCTAAATTATCTTCTGTATATAGTTTTTGGGGGTGGGTTTTCGGGAAAATAACTATTTTTATAAATTCCTGACTCGGCCAAATTAATTCCTACCTCCATAATAACATCTCACAGGTGTCCCTAATTCTAACTGCTTCCAGGTGGAGAATGTGGCGCTCCCTGCAGAGCACTGGCCAGCTGTTAGCTCTTGAATTGATTCATCCCCTGCAGCAAGTTCAGGGGAGGGTGTGCCCTTGCTCTGGGTCAACACCGTGGTTAAGCTTCCTCACTCCTGCTGATTTGTGATCTAGCACACAGACCTTAGCAATGCTGCTTCTAAGGTGTTGCCTTGACCCCCTCCTAAAGGGGTGACCAAAACTTTGACCAAATTTTGTAGTAAATTTCTGGTACCTGTTGAGGAGAGGAAGATAAAGGCAGTGGCATGAAGCTGATTGATACAAGGTACGTGTCTCAGCCTTACACAGTGTAAAGAGCTTTTCAGAGTCAATGCACAGCCTTGGCTTCTTCTGGGCCATGACTGTGACTTGAACGTGGATCTCTCTTGCTTTAAAGCACAGTACAAATTTGACAGCAGAAATGGAGTTCATGATGCCTGCAAGAAGACTGGTGACTCTCAAACTGTATCAGAGGGGCAACATGTCCTTCAAAAGAAGCGTGGATTATGTCTGGCTCTATCATCAGCCCATCCAGCCTGCATGTGTCCTCTGCTCTTCATGGTTGAAAATCAGAAGAATCTGGGTTCCTCTCACTTCTTTGGTGGAAGGTAAGATGCCTCAGTTCTGCTGGTGACCTGTGGCACCGTTAATTTCTATTTTCCATATTAGTTTATCTTGTGCTTTTGTGCCAGTTCCTTCAGATTCCCATTGATGCTGTGGTACTTTTTTGCTCTGCTTGTATGAATAAATTAAACTCCTTAGAGCAGTAACTGTCGATGTGCTCTTAAAAATAGAGTGGCTACATTCTAGGTGACTATTTGAAATGGTTCTTGGAAGGTTTAATTCATTGTACTGTTTTAAGGTTGATTGGAATATTCTAATGAGGGGAATTAGATTGTTGGTTGTAAAGAGATAATAATGATAAAGACTATATCATTCACTGGTTTGCTGAAAGAGATTAAAAAGCCGAAGTATAAACAACTCTTCCCTCTTTGCTTCCAAGCGCTGCATCTTTTCACTTCTCTCTCCAGTCTCTTCTACTAACCTTGGCTAAGAGATGAGGTGTAATCCTTGCTGGTTGTTTTCAGTCTGGGGAGAGAGAGGGTGGCATTTTAGATCTCTTCTGGGCTTTCTTTGTCTGAGAGGAAAGTTTGGATTTCTGTATTAGTTCTAAATTGTATATAATTGTAAATCTATTGTGCATATATGCTTGTAAATTTAGCTTTGGTGTAATTTTAGCTTTATCTTACTTCCAAGCCATCTGAGCTGGTCTCGTAAATTTCAGCTGGGGAGGGGGAGAACCTAACTCATTACATTTGTAAACAATCCCAGTTTAGTGGAATTGTAAGTGTACAGCTGAGGGAAGAGTAGAATAGGATCATAGAATCACAGAATGGTCTGAGTTGGAAGAGACCTCCAAAAGTCCTCTAGTCCAACCCGCCTCTGCAGTCAGCAGGGATATCCTGAACTAGATCAGGCTGCTCAGAGATCTGTCAAACCTCACCTTGAACATCTCCAGGGATGAGGCCTCAGCCACCTCCCTGGGCAACCTGTTGCAGTGTTCCACCACCCTCATACTAAAGAACTTGTTCCTAACTTCCAATCTAAATCTGCTCTTCTCTAGTTTGAAGCCACTGCCCCTGGTCCTAACACTACAGGCTGTTGTAAATAGGCTCCCTTTGTAGCCTTCTTAGCATGTCTTAGCCTGGCTTGTTAAAGGCAACAGGCTCATGCAGTCAAGCTGGCTGTCTATTGAGCTACCTATTCATCACCTAACAGTTTTTGAACTCTTAGAGTGATTTCAAATAACTGGAAAAAAAAAAGTCTGAAAACTAAAGTAGATCTCAAAGAGAATTAAGCTCCTAGAAGTTGTGAGAACATCAGCACAGGGGAAGACCAAGTAAGAACTCTCCCTGAAGATGAGTTCAGCTGCATTACTCTCTGTTTAAGAATGACTCGGTGGCAAACCAGTGCAAATGCAGCTGCTAGCGAGCCACGGTTCCTGCTGTCTCTCCTAGTGGAGGTATCAAATGAGGACAGAAGGAGCTACAATTATTGTAATGAGGTATGCACCAGGTAAAGAAATTGGGATAAAAGGTTAGAAATCTACTGTAAAACATGCCTGGATGGTTCTGCTGCTCCTGGGGCAAATGATCTCCCCTTTTTAGGCTCTTCTCTTTTATAGGAAGTGGATTGTTTCTGTGACTTGCTTCTATCAGAGTTTCACAATTTGAGGTGTCAGGTTTTTAGCTGCCAGTGTCTATTTCACTCATCAGAGTTTTCAAGCAGACATTTTGTCCTGTTTTTCCTGACTGATAGCTCAAATATATCTACAGCTGTGAACAGGGGAAACATTCGTATGATACCATGGCATGATTGCTGCAACCCTGGACTGCATGCAGCTGCTGTCACAATTCTTAGCTGTAAACAAATGACACTGTTTCTTGAGGACACAAGATGGTGTCTTAAGTTGTTTTTGTTTGTTGCTTTAAAGCAAGTCATTGAGAAGAAGCAAGAGGTTTTTGAGTGTAAAGTGGACATGCTGCAGGTAATGCAGTAAATGAACGAGAATGCAAATAAATTAAACAAAGGTGTTCAATCTGGTTTATAAAAGAGCAGGAACTAAGGGTTTTAAATCCATTCAGTAGGAAACTTCCTCAAGCTAAAGAAAAATACAGCAGGAAGCACAAGAAGGCTCAGTGGAGTGAATATTGCAGAATATACAAAAGGACAGCTGCTAAATAATTACTATAACCTTGTTATTAGTAATTATTCATAGTTACAATAATGTAGCACTAACAAGTCCTTACTAGGTGTGGGACCTAAGGTTCTACCTCGTGTTGAATCACAGGGAATGAAGTCTGTTTCAGTGGAAGTGGAAAGCAGCACAGGGATGCTGAGGGTATATGAGGTAGGAACCCCAGCAGACCCCAGGAGTGACTGAACAATGTGGAATGAGACTCCAGACAGACAAGTGCCCAAGTGCTGTTGATTCCGCTGTGCTGCCTCCTTCGGCCACCACGGCTGGCAACTGTGAAGCTACAGAACTGGGCTGCCTTTTCTGGTTTCATATTTTATGTCATCTCTGGTTTGATTTTATGATGGTGAGCAAAGGGCAACAGCAAGTTCTAGATGATGAAGGGCTACTTACTTACTGTTTCTTCACCGTATGCAGAGGAAATCAGACAGTCATCCTCTTTGACTTGTAACAAGGGAGTATGACTGTGAAGTGCACAAAGATTTGCAAGCATTGTCTGCCTTCAGATATAGAAAGGGTGATCTGAGTCTTATCAACTCACCCATTTTTCCAGATGAGGTTAAAGACCTGATTGTCTGGCTAGGAAGAGCTTTGAGTCATGATAGTTATACTTGATATACCTCTCTGGTTTCTGTAGGTAACACATCACTGTGGAAAAACACTTGGCTAAGATGACAAATGTCCAGTTTCACATTTTGTATTCTGTATTGGTTGTTCTGTATTGTCAGGGTTGGAAGGCACCTCAAGGATCATCTAGTTCCAACTACTCTGCCATGGGCAGGGACACTTTCCACTAGACCAGGTTGCCCAGAGTCACAGCCAGCCTGGCCTTAGAAACATTCAGGAAGGAGGCTTCCACCACCTCCCTGGGCAGCCTGTCCTCGTGTCTCACCACCCTCCTGCTGAAGAACTTCTTTTTAATATCTAATCTGAATCTACCCACTTCGAGTTTTGCTTTGTTCCCCCCAGTCCTATCACTACTTGACACCCTAAAAAGTCTCTCACCAGCTTTCTTGTAGACCTCATTAAGATCTTATTTTCAGGAATACAGAGCCATAAAATTCCAGACTATTTTAGCTGTCAGAAAAACTGCTTGTAGTCATGGTCAGAGGCAGCATCTTGTGGTCACTGCCATTCATTGTCCACTTGGATCATGGAGAGAAAGCAAGAACCTGGCGGTGCAGTTGTGTGATGTGAGCAGAGGTTTAGCTCAAGAAATGGCTGAAAACCAAATTGCTTTTATAAAGAGGATTTTAAGCACATGTAACAGTTTCTGTGATGATTAGTAAATATACCTCTCCCCATCTGCTCTGAGGGAATGGTCAGCATGGTATTTTTGGTGCACTTTGCCACACAAACCCACGGGAGCAGCTGAAAGCTGCAAATCTTGGCTCCCCTTAAGCAATCCACTGGAATTCACGTTGAGTTTTGGAATGATTTATTTTGTTGTTTTTTTTTTTAGCTACCTCAGGCAGCTTGGCCTGGTGTATTGATAGCAGGTTGAAAATTAATTTCTCTTTTCTCATCTCTGAACATGACAGAGAGGAAAAAAAAATAATAAAGTGGCCTTACGCTTTTATTTTGAAAGATTGCATTTAAAAGAAGTTGAAAAAAAGACAACAAGAACGAGATGGATTTGAGCTCCTAGACAATGTGTCAGAATAATGCAAGCTGTGGCCAAAAATATTGGGCTGCTAGGATTTCTGTCTCTGTTTAGCAAGGGCAATCTTCCCACCCATACAATGAAAGTTTGTGTATTTTAAACGACTTTGCAGCTGCTGTCATCATGAGGATCGCTTACTTGCTATTCAAAATCAGATTTGCTGATAACCACATTGAAGGAGGAGAGGCGGTGCTAGACTCCTGGAGGAGCCTGAGGAGAAGGAAAGGAATGGGCTTCTCCCTCCCCTTCACCCACACACTGAATGGCTTGAATTTCTTCGTAACTTAACCCAGTGGGATGCAGCCATGGACTGGGCTTGGGGCTCAGACTGGCTGCTTTGCTTTCCAGCACCTGCTCTGCCCAAGGAGATGCTTCTCTTTTCATTATCACCAGATAGTAAGATTAGAATGGCACGACAGCTGGATTTATTTAGTGGGCATTTGTGGCCCAGGTTCCGATATGAAACACAAACAGAATCTGAGCACAAGCTGCTGAGTTTGTTTGATTTCGACTCGGATTTTATGACTTAGCTTGGCTTTGGTGAATGGTTTGTTAAACAACAAGCCTCTTGCACTGAGGTCTTAATTTGTAAGCCCACACCTTTGAAAGAAATGAGTGAATGGAATTGCCCTGACCGAGTTGAGGATGCCCTTGTTTACTGCAGAAGGAGTTGGACTAGATGACCTTTGAAGGTCCCTTCCAACCTAGAGCATTCTCTGATTCTATGATAACACAAGGAATATGATGTGTATCTTTCTTAAGCCTCACAGAATATTGCAGGGGATCTCCTTAATGGGAGAAGAGTCTGCCACACAGAGAAAAGTAGAATTTTGGTTGGTAAATCAACAACATAATAAGGCAACTTCTACCAGATTTCAAGTTGTGAATTCATGGAATCACAGAGTGGTCAAGATTGGAAGGGACCTCAAGGATCATCTAGTTCCAACCCTCCTGCCATGAGCAGGGGCACCACACACTAGGTCAGGTTAACCAGAGTCACATACAGCCTGGTCTTAAAAACATCCAGTGATGCTGCTTCCACTGCCTCCCTGGACAACATATTCCAGTGTCTCACCACCCTCACGGTGAAGAACTTCTTCCTAAGGTCTAATCTAAATCTGCCCTCCTCCAGCTTGGATCCATCCCCCCTAGTCTTGTCACTACCCGAAACCCTAAAAAGTCACAGAATGCAGTAGAATCCTTAGAATAAATTAACAGATGGTAATTAAGAGAGTCTTATCAAGTCTGTTTGCTGCCTTATGTCAAAGACACACATGAGTGCAATCCAGCTATGAATCATGCCATGCTATTCCAGGACTGCATTTTCTATTCTCACCAATGAATTAAGATATTGTCTCTGTTCTAAAACTAGATGACTCTGTCAGCTCTGCCTTTGTCACTGCATGGCTCAGCTGCAGGTCTCATGTGTTTAAGCATTTCTCTGTAGCATACAGTTGTAGTCTAGGATCATATTGACAGAAACATATGTGGAATATGTTAATGTCAGCCATTAAAACCCTCAGTCAGAGTTTTCTGGCAGACACAGACAGAAGTTGTTGCAGGCTTGCTGCATTTTTCATGGAAACTAACTTCTAGTTTTGTACTGGGCTAAGAGCACTGAGTGGTACACCACGGCCTGAGGGTAAAAAAAACAACCCCAACGACTTGGACTTACAATACTTTTCAAGATTCATATTGGCATTAAGTAGCTTTTCAGTCATGGCTATTTGTATTTAGAGAATTAAATCCCTCTGTTTAAACAGCAGAATCACAGAACTTTAGAGGTTGGAAGGGATATCCAGTCCAAACCAAGCAGGATCCCCTAGGGCAGTCTGAGTAGGAATGCATCCAGCTGGATTTTGAAAGTCTCCAGAGAAAGAGACTCCACAACCTCTCTGGGCAGCCTCTTCCAGTGCTATGTTATCCTTACTGTAAAGAAGTTTCTCCTCACGTTGAGGTGAAACCTTCTATATTCCAGTTTGTAGACCTTGCTCCTTGTCTTATTACTGCTGAACACCAAAAAGATGTTCAAAGAGAAATTCTTCTTCATCCTGATTCATGTGCTAGCTAAATACAGAACCTACTTAAAGCTTCCTTAAAGCTTTATGCCTACACTTGCACCTCTTAATGGTATTTCTGATGGTCCTAAGGGGTAGAGGCCTCTTGACAACCCCCAAAAATCATTATCACCATAACATAGTGACTTTGCTTTAAAAAAGGACTTTGCATTCTTGCCTCTCACTTTAATGGCCAACACATATTTCTGGTGACCTTATTTGGTTTGGTAGGGTGGTTTTGGCCATTGACATCAACAAGATGATATTTAATCATTTGATTAAGTTAGATCCGTCAGCTAACTGAATACAAGCCAAGTATTCTGTGTGAGCTAATGAAGTCTGTTTCTTTGTGGAGTGATCCATAGTATCTGTGAGCAGTTTTGCACTATGAGACCACACTTGGAATATTGTGTCCAATTTTGGGCTCCCCAGTTCAGGAGAGACAGGACCCTGGAGAGAGTCCAGCGGAGAGCCACAAGGGTGGTTGGGGGACTTGAGCATCTCCCCTACAAAGAGAGACTGAGAGCCCTGGGGCTGTTTAGTCTGGAGAAGACTGAGAGTGGATCTGATCAACATGTGCAAATATCTGAGGGGTGGGTGTCAAATGAAGAGGGTCAATCTCTTTTCAGTGGTGTATAGTAATAAGACAAGGAGCAACAGCTACAAGCTGGAACAGAGAAGGTTTCACCTCAACGTAAGGATAAACTTCTTTACAATGAGGATGACATAGTCCTGGAACTTGGAGCTTGCCCAGAGAGGTTCTGGAGTCTCCTTCTCTGGAGATTTTCCAAACCCACCTAGATTCATTCTTGTGCAAACTACCCTAGGGGATCCTGCTTTGGCAGTGGGGCTGGACTCTCTGGAGGTCCCTTTCAACTTCTAAGGTTCTGTGATTCTGCTATGCAGAAATACAAATGTTCAGCCAGATTAGGAAGCTGGATGATTGTTACCAGCACACAAGACCAAGTACAGAATATCTTGCTCTTGAAAACTCAAGGCTTAACCATGGATCAGAAAGGCAGAGTTTCCTTCAGAACTGTTCAGTAGGAAGACAGCTGGATTTACACTGTCAGGAAGGTTTTGTGTGCTCCTGCAGAGGAAGGTCACTTGGAGTGTACTTGTCTATTCATTTTCATCTGTTCTGCAAATGCAAAAAACTAAGCAAGGAGGTTTTTGAGGTATTGGCAGCTGAGCACTGGGCCAGATTTCACTAAGGTGATCCTGGCATTGACTTTAAATGAGGAAAAGGATGGTAAATGGATGGTACTTTGATTAATGCTGTTATGTATTCTCAGAGTGATAAAGAGATGGCAAAGTAACATCTAGAAGTAGAAGGGCTTCTTGGTGAATCAGAAAGGAGAATTTAGGTCTTGCTGTATATTTATTGCCAGGTAGCCTGCTGGTAATGCCAGTTACAAAGCAGAACAGACAATGTGGTTTGTTTTTTTTTCTTTCGCTCTAGAATATTTAACTGGCTTCCATTTGTGATGAATGACAGCATTCAGAACTGGGCACCTTTCATATAAATCAGTATGCACTGGTTTAGGCACCTGCTTCAAGGGAAATGTTTATTTTTCATTTGAGGGGGGAACTCACTGTACTGCAGACAACAGATGGTTTTTAAAAACTTCAGTCTTCCCCTCCCTTTTTTTTTTAATTAGGGTGTCTTTAAACTCAGTTTCCAGACCAGCTATTCAAATAGGAAGAACTTTGAACAGAGTGCCATGTCAGTCATATCAAAACAGAGAAGCAAAAGAAGGCTCCAAGCCAACCAGTTGCTACTGCAGTTGGTCTGGCAACTGGCTGTTGAGTGAAAAGAGAAGTTAAAAACAGGGCTGGGGCTCAACTTTCTGTCCACAAGTTCGATCTTGTTTTCATGCTAAAATTTCTTCTGACAGTGCAGATTGCTGTTGAGATGCTGTGATATTCTGGACTTACTTTTAAAATAGCAGCAATTCTGTATTTTACATGTTTGCAGTGTTAAATGTAATTAGATAGCTTTCCTCTGCTTTGCTTTCTGTGTAGTCAGACTACTGTGTGGCTGGATATATGCAGATATTTCTCCTGGGTCATGTTTTGAATGGGTGAATATAAATGCATGCACACTGACTCTGAAATTAAATACAATTCAGTGGAGCAAATTTCCCTTTGTCCCACTTCAGAGTGCATATTTATTGTTCTTTTACAGAAGTCAAATTATGTCTTTTATTCCAACAGAAGAGTCTGTGCCTATGGCTCTGGTTCAGAAAAGTACATGGTCAAAACTGCCCCTTTTTGTCCAAACCTGTCTTTAAATATCACTGATGCCAGCATGGCTTTATCTGGGCCAGTCTCTGATCCACTGTTTCTAGCTGAGCAAGAAAAGGAATAATAGGTCACCAGATTGCGATACCTTGTGATGCGTGATCCTCCCGAGGTCTGATGGCTTTGTACACAGCATCAGTATCCCAGCACCTGTCTCTTCAGAATCTAAATAGTCACAACTGCACAGAAAGCTGCCATATTTGTGTTCTGGTTCTGAGAGCTAAGCATGAGCTTTATTCCTTCATCCTCTGTTTCATTAGGGGAGATTCAGATTTCATTTATGTATGTGATACAAGTTTTTGAATTGAGTAAAGTTGTCATGAAAGGGAACACTTAGAGCATGACTTGAGACAAGTGTCCAGATGAGGTAAGGTACACAAAAAGTATCAACACTTTCATAAATATTCTGATTCCATGGGGCTGAGAATGTAATAGTATCATGGCACGGGCTGCCCAGAGAGGTGGTGAAGTCTTCATCTCTGGAGACATTCAGAACGGGCCTGGATGTGTTCCTGTGTAACCTTCTCCGGGTGAACCTGTCTTGGTGGGGGTGTTGATCTCACAGAACCATAGAACCTTAGAGATTGGAAGAGATCATCCAATCCAAACCCCTTGCCAAGCAGAATGCCTTAGGATAGTTCACACAGGAATGCATCCAGGCAGGTTTTGAAAGTCTCCAGAGAAGGAAACTCCACAACCTCTTCGGGCAGCCTGTTTCAGTGCTCTGTCACCCTCACTGTAAAGAAGTTTCTCCTCGGTGTTTCAAATTAAGGTCAAGATCAGAGTTTGTATCAACCTGAGAAATTTCAGCAGCTTGGTCTGCCTGCTGGTTGTGTTGGTGTTCCTCAGTGGCTCTGCTCTTGGGCATGTGTGCGTCTACATGCCGCACCTTCACTGGAGTTCTCTCCAGCCGTGCATCAATGTCCTGCCATAGATCAGCACACCAGATAGGCTTTCCTTTCCTCTGCCAACCATGCTTCTTCCAGTCCTTTAGCCAACCCCATAGAGCATTGGCTACCATCCATGAGTCGGTGTAAAGGACAGGCCAATATTCATGTTCAGCAACATCAAGAACAAGTTGGACAGCTTTTACCTAAGCAATTTGATTGGATTCACCTTATCCATCTCTTGCTTCAGTGACTCTCCTGGTAGGACTTCAGACTTCTGATTTCCACCTTTGCTGGTTCCCAATAAGATGACAGGAACCATCTATGAACAAAGCATAGTTCTTTTCCTGATCAGGGAGCACACCATAAGGAGGAGCTTCTTCAGCATGATAAAGGTTTGAATTGGTTGTGGCAATTAACAAGGCAGGAATTATAAAATCTGTAGTTAATTTTATTTCCAGAAAGGCCCACCCACAACTATATACAAATGTGTTAAATTTGGGTGCTAATTCAGTTAGGAAAATCTTATAGTTTTTTATGGATGCTTATGGGCAATTCATTCATTCAGGAGAATCAGAAAATTGGGAAAGTCTAGCCCCAAAATGTCTTTGCCTCACTTACAAATAGGTAGCCTGGAGCCCTAGGGAAAGTCTGTTCTACTCACTGAGGTGGAGTAGAACTTTCAAGATAGTCCCTGGCTCCTTTGTGGCAGTGCTGGAACTGCTCGGGCATTGAGAGGCTTCTAGGTCTTCCCAGGGTGCTGGGAAAGAGGCAGATGATCTTTGACCTGATCCTGGTTCCTCTTGGCATGGAGGTTTGCAGAGGTGCAGGCAGGACCTCTTGCAGATGTGCATAGAGCACGATGTCAATGGCACTTCTTGCCATGTTGTGAGGCACTTAAATGCCTTCTCCTGGGAAAATTGAGGCACTTAAGTTTCCAGGTAGTTCAAACCCAAAATATCAGGGCTAAGCTTGTCTGAAGCATGAGGCAGAGCAAAACACGTTCAAGAGTAGTGAGGCAGAGGCAGCAGGGCAGAAGCAGCACACGCTGAGGCAGAGCAGTGAGGCAGAAGCATCAAGGCAGAGGCAGCCCAACTGCTTGCAGCTTAGCTCAATTAATATTATTTGCCTGAGTGTAATGGCTCCTTTGGCCCCAGAGATTCACCGATCAAAATGACAAATGGAAAATTGTCCATATTAGGTGAAACCAGGGCTTGCTTACCTTATTTTAGGCAAGACACCAACAAGTACCTAAACACCTGTGGGTACCTTTGAATCATTCTTTGTCAAATATTTGCTCTTAGATTGCACCTTTGCAGGAGCAAGAAAGGTGGTAGAAGTACCTTCTGGTGGGTCTGAATCACTGAGGGTCTGACCTGATGCCTGTGAGTTTGAATTTGATTTAGGGTTAGAAGCCTGAGGATTTGAACTAGCTGCAGAATTACAAACAGCTGAAACCTGCACAGCTTGAGGAGAAGGAGCCCTTTGGCTGCCTGCCATGTTATTGGTAGATAACGTACTCTTGGTCGAATTCCCAGAATCTGCTGTAGCTGTGTCCCTTTCTTCTCCCCCTGTAGGAATTTTAGAAGCATTGTTTATAGAACACAAAACAGATTGCTTTCCTTCTATATCAGGAGCTTGTGAACTTTTAGAAATCTGCCTTTCATTTTCTTAAGGCAGCCTCGTGTGAATTTTTCATACACAATGCTACCATTAGTCTAAAACCCAGAATTATTAGGGCTATATTCATACATGATAAATATACCACTGTATTATGTGTGTAGAACTTGATACAGGGAGCTGGGAGCTCAGTTTTAGGCCAGACAACATGCATTAAAGCTGTGGGAGGAGAAAGAGGAGTTGTAATATTTCCTGACTTATTAAAAGCAGAGTTGGTAGTAATTTCAGTAATATTAAAGCAAACCCATCCAAGAATGTAATCGCTGAATTCCAGGAACATCTCTTTAAGCTTTCTCCATATCATATAAAAAAAAAGTATCAGTGAACCGATTTTCACTGTCAAACAACAGTAGAAAAAAAAATCCCTAATGGATAAAGAACGGAAAATAAAATGTAAAATAACTTCATCTTAACTTCCAGTCTTCATTAGCAACCAATCAACTTGAACTAGCCCCATGCTGAAGCAGCAAAATTAAGATGTGATGGTTTGAAAAGAATAGAATCAACCAGGTTGGAAGAGACCTCCAAGATCATCCAGTCCAACCTAGCACCCAGCCCTATCCAGTCGACTAGACCATGGCACTCAGTGCCTCATCCAGGCTTTCCTTGAACACCCCCAGGGACGGTGACTCCACCACCTCCCTGGGCAGCCCATTCCAATGGCAAATCACTCTCTCTGTGAAGAACTTCCTCCTAACATCCAGTTTGGGAGTTACCCACCCATCCCACACTTAAAAAAATCACCCAGACTGGACTCAGCCAGCTGGAAGTTAAGGAATGAAGCTATATTTACAGCGTAGCACAATTTACAAGCATATATATTTATATACAGTTATATACAAGTTAAAGTAACACAGAAACACAATCCCCCTCCCAGAAATCAGTTTGCCAGGAGGGCTTCCAACCCAAGCCTCATTCCCCCTCCCTTTCCCTCCTTCCTTCCCTTCAGAAATAACCAAATCAACCCATGTGTGTCTCACGTGATAAATCTGGAGAGATCTGAGGTGAGATGTCAAAAACACAACAAGGAGGTTAGAGGAAAAAGTGTTAGGTCAGATTGAAGAGTTAAGGCCAGACCACCAGAAAGAAGGAACAGAACTGAGAGCTGAGCAGTGTGTGAGAAGTGGCTTATCTATATTTTGACTAGTTGTGTTTCTCAGCAGAAAAATGAGAGATATAGGGTACTGTTGGGTTATTTTTTTTTTTTTTGCTTCTCACAGCTAAGGATTTAATTTCTCTCAGTAAAATATTCCAATTAGCCTCAAACCAGCACACTCCATCCATGTGACACCCACCCCTCAGGTCTCCAGGGGTCTCTTCCAACCACTACCATACTGTGACACCATGATAGTAGTGAACTTGCTGTTAGCTTCTAGCTGCAGAAAGCCACTAACACAAAACAACCCAGCCCTCCCTTACCTAATTTGATCATTCTAAACCAGGTACTACACAAAAAGACCCAAGGATTACAAAAGTCCCTTTGGAACATAAACAAGGGGATCTGAGCTCTAGAATTCAGCTACACTGTCCATCACATTGCTATTTCCTATGGTCCTGCTCTGGCAGGGGAGTTAGATTCGATGACCTATGGAGGTCCCTTCCAATCCCTAATACCCTGTTGATCATTCAGAATCCAAAGCTCATTCTTGCATATCACACTGAGCTGCCAGCACTGCTGACATATTGACTTCTGGATGCATGTTAGAGTGATGACTGGAAAATAGCTGAGACCCTGCCCTTAAGTTAAGCTTTGTGTGCGTGGACCCCTAAGCTTGTGGTGCTTGGATTTCCAAGTCAGGAAAAAAATACTAGCTTTTAAAAATGTACTTCTTTCTTTCTCTTATTGTAAACATGCAAAATGCATTTTTGCTCAGATCCAGAGAACATTTTTCTGTGTGTTGCTGACCATTGATTCCCTGAGCACTGAATGTCAAATTCATTAGCACGGTCTTGTCCACTGCAAATGGGTGAGGAGGAGGAAATATGCTCTCCCTAATAGAATTAGTAACTACACAGTGGTTTGCAACATGACCTCAGAATGCATGATGCTGCTGTTTGGCCTAATGTTTCAGGACATGGCAAGTTCCAGGGTATTGATCATTTCAGATTAAATTTAGTTCTTAAATTTGAATTGGTCCCTCTAGCTCTGCTGTCAGATTAATAGCGGCAACGGGAAAGATATCTTCCCTGCTTAGGTATAAAACATTCAGGCAGAGGTTTAGCCCATCCCCCAGTCACAGCACTGTGACTTTCACAGCATTAACTGCTTGTTGACTATGGGTAAAATGGTATTTGAATTACTATGAGGTTTATGCTGGCCATTTCCATTTCATTTTGCAAATCAAATCTCTGTAGCTGGGATCCAACTTCTTGGCTGATTGGATTAAAAGATGAGTCATTTAGATGAGGGGAATAGATTATGCATGTTCTCAGATCTGAAAACTGCCTAACTGTTCCATTTCAACTGTATTCAAGCATGCCTGAGAGCAGGTTTTGGCCCACATTTGCAAGCTTTTAATGTTACCACTCTATGTGTGACTTTGTAGAAAGTCATACACCTAAATTAAAAACACTGCCTGTGGCAACCAGTCCCCTTAGAGTATGAGAAAGGGGTTGTGCGACTGACCCAACCAGGGGCTCTGTGCACACACTGTGACCTGCAGGCTGACATCTGGGGCAGGGAGGGCAGTAATGGTGTGAGAAGGCTGCAGAGGTGCCCATCTCTAGAAGTCCCTTCCAACCCCCAAATATTCTGTAAAACTCAGCAGATCTACTCTTTCTGCTGATGCACAGAACAGAAGGGACTCCTGCTGTTTGCTGAGTGCTCAATCCACCCTGTTCTGACCAGACACTTTCACAGAGTTTTGATATTTAATACAGACAGAATGACTGCCAAGTTTCACTGCTTGTTAGTTAGCCTATCATCAGGGAAACAATCTGTCTATCGGATACCTCCTTAGGTGATGCTAACTGAGGCATACTGCTTGCAAATACTGTAGTGGTGTAGGTGGTTGCCACTGAAATGGATGAGTTAGAAGCAGTATTTACTCTGTAAGTGAATAAAGTAGCAAACTAGTTATGGAGGTGGGCATTGTTCCAAAAGCACAGGCTGCTGACTGAGAACAGGGTAACTGTGGCACTCAGAGTATAAAGTCTAATAAAGCTCCCTTTCTGCTGTTGTCTCTACTCACTCTTTCCCAGCTGTAAATGTGGCCCCATATCCTGTCCCCCAAATTCCTTCACTGCCGCACCAATGACACATCTTCGTTTATGGTGGCAGTGCTTCCAAAGCCACTCTGCCTTGGCATCTACAGGAGTAAGACAACATGGTCACTTCACTGGCACGCTCCAAAGCCAGTACTTTACACACCCCAGAGAGAAGGAAATTGGATCATAGGTTATTCTGATGGAATTTCTTATTGCTTTGGAAAAACAGCAACTAGGAATTAAACATGAAAGAGTTGTGCCTTTCTCCCTCCTGTGAAAGAGATCTGCGTGGCAAAAAGAGACGTTCAGTATTCAAAATTTTAGACTGTCAGAATGAAAGTTGCCTGCACATTTTTAATTTTCTTCCTCTGTGCTTATGAATTATGAAAGGAGAATTCTTTCTGAGCTGCTCCCATGGCCTGCTCCTCTAAAGGTTGTCAGAGTAGATGATCTAGATAGGTCCTTCTAGTTTTGTAACCTCTGGAGCCCTGATTTAAGCCGACATGATCACACACCGTTTCCCTCGCAGCCATGCCTATTCCAGAGCACCAGGTAGATCTGCACCCTGGCTGAATTAGTTTGCTGCTTCTGGGCTAACTGTTCCGTTTGTAGGTGAATTTGTGAGAAATACAGGGTGGAATGGGGAAGCTTTAGAGAGAATAACTGAAAAAGGACAGTCACTCTAGGGAGCTGGATTCCCATTCTTGACTCTGTCACTGTGTAGTGTAAATTTAGACTGGGTTTCCACATGCGGCTCTTCGCTTGAGAAAATGTAAGTTGAGTTACTGATCTCAGTATCATCTTATTGGATGATACTTAAGATCATCTTACTGGACGAATTGAGCATTTAAAACTGCAATTGAAAGCAAAATAATCTGTGTTTTGTACACAGATGCTAGCACTGAAGGATAACTGAAAGGAGGATGGTGCTGGGCTTTTCTGCCAAGTAACCAGCAACAGGATGAGAGGGAATTGGTTGAAGTTGTGCCAGGTGAGGCTTAGATTGGACATTAGGAAGAACTTCTTAACTGAGAGAGTGGTGAGGTATTGGACAGGCTACCCATCCACTATGCCACTATCCCTGGAGGTGTTTAAGAAGCTGTAGATGTGATGTTTCAGGGTGTGGTTCAGTGGTCGTGGTGGTTGGGTTACAGTTGGACTCGATCTGAAAGGTCTTTTCCAGCCTTACCAATTCTATGACTCTTTGCAGAGGTGCTTGGAATTCAGAGTCTAAATTAGTGCGTAATACTGATATTTATGTTTCTGGAAATACCAGAATACCAGCTCGTTGCTCTACTACTAGGATTAGCTCAATAATATTTGTGCAAAGCTACAAATACTGGGCAAACAGAGGAATTAGAGAAGGAGGTACATTAACCATGTGTTTAAAACAGAGACTGATTGATGTGCTGTAAATCTTGGGTCCAGAGAAGATCAATGAAACTGGTGAAGTGTCTTGAGACTAAGACTTATGAGGAGTGGCTGTGGGAGCTGGGGTTTAGTCTGGAGAAGAGGAGGCCGAGGGGAGACCTGTACAGTGAGAATGGCAAAATACAGGAGCAGTTTGTCTAGGGAAGTCAGGGATGCCCTCTCCTTGTAGGTATTCAAGGTCAAGTTGGGTGAGATCTTGAGCAGCCTGGCCTTGTGGAGGGTGTCCCTGCCCATGGCAGGGTGTTTGGAACTAGAACTTTAAGGTCTATTTGAACCCAAACCATTTTATGACTCTATACCTAAAACATTAGAGTTACTTAACTTCTCACACACTATAAATGTTATAATAGTTGAATAGCTTTTTTTTGAATCTCTCCTGTGTTTTATCAGACCCTTTGGAACAGGCAGGTGTGAAATGTCCAAGGAAATGACTGTAGTATTACAGAGTGTGGGTGTATGTGGTGATACCAGAATAGATGGTTCTGCTTTGCAAACAGAAGCTCTTGTGACCAGCAGCTTTAAAGTCTACAGCACTTTCAAAGGTAGTAGAAGAAACATCTAACCATAAGGTTTGTGAAAGACTTGAACAGGTTGCCCAGGGAGGTGGTGAAAGCCTATCCTTAGATGTTTTTGAGGCTCTGCTGAATGTGGCTCTGGGCAACCTGATCTAGTGGAGGGTGTCCCTGTCCATGGCAGGGGCTTTGGAACTAGATGATCCTTGAAGTCCCTTGCATCCCTGACAATTCTGTGATTCTGCAATTACAACCAATACAGAATATAAAATGTGGAAGTGGACGTTTTGCAGCTTAGCCAAGCTTTTTTCCCCACAGTGATGTGTTACCTGCAGAAACCAGAGAGATATATCAAGTAGCCAGGCAGGGATTGGTCTCTTCTCCCAGGCAACCAGCAACAGAACAAGGGGACACAGTCTCAAGATGTGCCGGGGGAAGTATAGGCTGGATGTTAGGAGGAAGTTCTTCACAGAGAGAGTGATTGGCATTGGAATGGGCTGCCCAGGGAGGTGGTGGAGTCAGCGTCCCTGGAGGTGTTCAAGAGAAGACTGGATGAGGCACTTAGTGCCATGGTCTAGTTGACTGGATAGGGCTGGGTGCTAGGTTGGACTGGATGATCTTGGAGGTCTCTTCCAACCTGGTTGATGCTGTTCTATTCTATAACTATCATGACTCAAATCTCTTTCTAGCTGGACATTCAGCTCTTTAATCTCCTCTGGTAAAACAATCCTTAAAGTCCCCTCCAGTCCTTATAATTCTATGATTACTAAATATAATGGCTCAAAACCACACATACACCTTGCACAGAAACATTTTCCAGCATCTGTATCAGATTCACGAGTTCTAACGCAAGACCTAACTTATGGTTCTCTGGGGAGTAAACTCACTTGCAACAACAGCCTTTAGTAAAGGAATGAAACATCTGATTATCTACCAGACTTAGATTCACTGTTCCAAGGGACCTTCTGAGGTGGTAAGAAGTCTCTGAATCTTCCTACACTTGAGAGAATTTTTCTGTTAAGATGTGGGTTTGTTTTCTAAACTGTGTCACTAAAGAAAGGTTTTTGGAAGGTGCATCTGATTTACCAGTTTGCTATGCTGATATCAAGTTGGCAGGTGTGACGATGCATCGACACAATCCTATGACCTTAAGAGAAATTATAATAGCTTTCATCAAGCAGCAAACTGCAGTGGCATATTGTACAGAGCTCAGTGTGTTCAGTCACTAGGCATTTGTGCCCATTGCCTAAAATAGAATGTCTTCCTGTCATGGGTTAATCCCTCTTTGGCTCTGATCCCGACTAGATTACTAGTTATAGCATGCTATGAAAGACTGCTGTGTAAGGCAGCTCTTTCACTTAAGTCACCACATTCTCTGCACACTAAAAGGTTCTTGGGCATCTGTTATCAATGTGGGAGATAATTTCATTGTCTTTGATGAAGCTTGCAATATAAATGTTAATAATTATTCTTTATTATGTATTAGAACGTTCTTCATCTTCAGTGCCTTTTGAATACTAGGGAAGGAAACGGGTCTTGATTTTTGCCTGGGAGTTCTAATCAGTGTGTGTTCATAATTAGAGCGCAAAATGTGTTCAGTCAGTTTGTGTCACCTTTTTGTTTTTCATCTTAAAAAATTCTAAGAGTCCAGATTTCATTACAGGACTGCAGTGATAGCTGTGGTCTGCTTCACGCTCCGCTGAAGGTCAGTAAATACCAGCACTTGGCAAAGGGAAAGGAATACTCCTCAAACCTTTCCCTGTAAGAAAAATGAGTTCAGTTCACTCAAGTTTATGTCCCCATTTGAAGGAACCTTTTGCTGACACTCAATTAATTGAATTTTCCTGAAATGAATGTGTAGAGAAGCCAAGTTATAAACTTTAGAAGGTTCTTCTGTCCCTTGGATTTAGTGTCAAGCAGGGATACACTTAAAGTGCTTGGCTTTTAAGATTTACTAAACACTGATCTTTATCAAACCAGCTCATTTTGAAATGCTCCAGCTTCATGTCGAAATCCCTGTCCTTGTGTGCAAGTCAGCACAATTGTGTTGATTGGAAGTGTTTAAGCTGCCAGAGCTTGGTGAAAGGCCTGGAACACAAACCCTATGAGGAGAGGATGAGGGAGCTGGGGTTGCTTAGTCTGGAGAAGAGGAGGCCCAGCGGTGACCTCGTTGCTGTCTACAACTACCTGGAGGGAGGTTGTAGCCAGGTGGGGGTTGGTCTCTTCTCCCAGGTAACCACCAATAGAACAAGGGTACACAGTCTCAAGTTGTGACAGGGGAGGTCTAGGCTGGATGTTAGGAGAAATTCTTCCCAGAGAGAATGATTTGCCATTGGAATGGGCTGCCCAGGGAGGTGGTGGAGTCACTGTCCCTGGGGGTGTTCAAGAGAAGACTGGATGAGGCACTTAGTGCCATGGTCTAGTTGACTGGATAGGGCTGGGTGATAGGTTGGACTGGATGATCTTGGAGGTCTCTTCCAACCTGGTTGATTCTATGAATGGAAATGGCATTGTGTGATGACTAGGAGTTAACCAGATATGGGAGCTTCATGGGCAAATTCTGAAACATTAAAACTATCAAACATTGCTTACACCAAAGGTCCTGAGTTAACTATGATTAGAGATAATTCTGGATGAGATTAATTTGTTAACGTCAATGAACAAAAGAGAGAAAAGCCTGTGAATACAAACTGCTATCACTTGCTATATAGATGGATAAATTAAAGGAGGTGGAAGTGGGATTTTTGTTTCGCTTTTGTTGGTTCAATTTGGGGTTTTTGTTTGGTTTTCAAATTTGAACCCTAATATTATTGGTATGGTGTCCTCCCCCCCCATTCTATTCTATTTTGGGTTTCAGCACAAAATAGGAATGGACTGATCAAGAATGTTGCAAAAATGCGTAACAAAAATGCAGAAACACAATGAGAACCCAAATTCCTCTGTAAATCTGAGCTGGTTTGTCAATGTGTGTCTTTTGTACATCAACCCAAGCTCACTGTGCCAGAAAAGTCAGATAAAAGTGAGCTTTGACCCTAAACATATGTGATCCTGCAGGAGTAAGTCCTGCTGACAGATGAGGCATAGAGCTTGCAGAGGTCTCAGACTGAGCAGGCTCATATGGAAGCAGATGAGACTTTGGGTGTGGTATGAATCACTAAAACAATGCTCAAATTTTACCCACTTACCCTTGAGTATTTGCTTTTTTTGGTGGATGATTAACTGTTGCATTCCCCAGGTCTCTTAGAGACATCAGGAAAGGGGTTATAAAGCCAGGCAGTCTGTGAAAGTTTGTATCAGTTATTCTGGGGAAGATGTAATAAAAAATGTCAATGAAGTAATAAAATCAGATAAATCAGAGACTTTTGTTTTCATATTGAGCAGAAGGAGTATGGTTCAGTTTCTCAAAGAAGAGAAGGTTCAGTATTAGGGCCACAATAGTGAATACTGACATCTGAGCTTTCAAGGTTGACTGGAGTAGCTTAGATACCTGCCAAAATCAACAATGCTATGTCACACCTGTCAGAACCTACAACATAATGGCCCTGGAGTAAGCCATGTTAACATCCAGCTACTCAACTAACCAAACAAAGGGGTCTCTGCTCTCCCTGCCCATCATTATAGTAATTTGTTCAATTAGTTGGTTTGCCTCGGTTCTAGTTAATGTGACTTACAAGCGCTTAGTGCGCACTGGAAAGATGGAGAGAAGTGACTCTGCTGAGGGTCTGGGCAGTTGTCTGAAATTTCTAACTCTCTTGTAACAGACAAAATTGGGTCTGACTCACAGGAAAGAGTGCAGGATTACAGGGAGAGCTGCTGCTAGCTGGCATGGAAACAACAAACTACTTCTTTTTTTCTAGAGCACGGCAGTAAATGCTTCTGTTAACAGTTTCAGCCATTGCTGACTGTGCTGATATATTTGTGTGACCAAAGATGTCACTTTCAGCAGCCTATTTTGCAGCATGTATTTCTAAAACAATTAGGAAAATCTATCCTAACCTCAGTGTGGTTTTAACAGTAAAGAGGCAAATTTTCTTGTTATGGACTTGGTTACTTTTAAGTTCATCTAATATCCAGGTGATGACTTAGGTTTTCTAAACAGCAGATGTTCAAAAGTTGGAAGGCAAAAGCTGACTAAGAAAGCTGCCTTGGTAGCAGTGCAGGTTATAAATTCAGCATAGACAATCTGTTCTCCAAAACAGAGCTAAAGTGATTTAAAAGGTTCATCAAGGTCACTGAAGAATACTGTGCAGGACTGCTCCAAAGCACCAGCTGTCCAGACTGTCGACTCTTGCTAATGAACTGTGGAATCTGTAGAAAGCAAAACTAATGCTGGTTGAAGCCTGGGGAGCTTGGAACCCCAGTGAGTGGCAGCTAGTAATTTATTTCCTATGATAATATCATCTATGCAGTATGGGACAGTGCCTGCCTGTCTACAGCAGTGACTGATATGTTGCTGATGCCGTTCATACAAATACCTGACATGTTTGAAGCCCTCTTCATGAGCAAAGTAGTTCCAGCCTTCATGTTTGTTTTTTCTAGTAAATCCTGTGGTTTAGCTTCAAAGAAAGTGTGCAGACTGCTCCTGAGTCCAAGAGGAGTTAGGACTTTGTCTTTGGGCTAGTGTGGGTTTGAATAATCTCAGAATTTAAGTAATCTCCTTCACAACCTGAGGGTGTGTTTTGGGGGGAAGAGAAGAAGGTATTTTTGTAAAAGAAAATGCTGTCTGACACTGTATTTTATAAGGAGCCTAACACCAGTTTTGTCTTAGCTGTGTGAAAGGATGCTGACAGAATCAAGTTCCTCCCTGAAGACAAAGGAGAAATGCAGAATATCTAGAGCTTTGGGGAATTTAGATTTGAGCTAGGTGCTAAGCTTCCTGTCCCTGTAAAGACCAAAGATTTGTAATTACAGAATCACAGAACGTTAGATGTTGGAAAGGACCTCCAGAAATCATTGGGTCCAACCCCCCTGCCAAAGTATGATCAGCTAGGGCAAGCTGCAGCAGAACACATCTGGTAACGCATGCACATCTTCAGAGAAGGAGAATGCAGACTTTGAACACAGAGCATACACTCTCCTTAAACATTACAAGGTAGGCAAATGTTGTCTAAGTTGTACATGTTGTCTACATTGCAAGTGCTGTCTGCAGGCAGCAGCAGCAGCAGCAGCTGAACTGGGGCTTTGGAGAAATGCAGTCTATTTTCCCATAAGCAACTATTTGAAGTGGTAGTAGATTGGCTGGATGGTCTTTGAGGTCTCTTCCAACCAGATAAACTCTGTGATTCTGCAGTATATGCTAGGGCAAGAAACAATAGTCACCATAGAGATCTGCTTTGCAGCATCTGTAGAAAGCCACTCAGTTATTCATGCAGGGAGCTCTGAAATATATCTCTCAAGAAGGGCATACAAGCATTAATGATTTTCCTCAGTTCCTTCCTGATGATGGAGAATTTAGAACAAATAACATCCAGCCTGCATGGATGAATGGGGAGGAGTTTTTCTGGACAAACAGTTCTTCTGTCTTATGCAGGACTTTAAGTGTGATCATTTTAGGGAAATAGAGAAGAAATATTAATTTCTCAGGCAAACAGTGTCCCACCACAGGCAATAAACACTGGAAGCAACCCCTATATCTTTTGTCTTTTCACTTCAGAAGGAGGGTCTTAAAAGCTGCAGTGCTATTTAGGATATTTTGAAAGAGCTTACCTGAAAAAAAAAAAACAGTGGAGGTGACACTTTTCATTTACAACACTTTAGAATCTGTCAAACACCATAACTGAACATCTAGAGCAGAAAAAAAGCAGTAACATCTAAGACCTCTCTAACACAGCAGCAGAAAGATGCTCAACTTGTCTAGAGCTCAAGAATTTGTCACTTGAATATCTGGGTAAAGAAATAAGTAAGAAAAACGTTTCAGTAGACTACAAATAAGAGTTAAAATGTTACCATTTTAATGACTAATGTATTCCTAATACTTCATCAATGATTTAAAGATCATCTAACAGTCATTTCATGGTTAAGTCTTTGTTTTGTAAGGCATTACTGCATGTAATGTGTGAATGTGCTCTTCTATAGCAAGGTACCCTCCTAAACTGAACCATATTTGAGGTTTAGAGTTTTTTTTCATGTTAAAACTTCAGAAATTATCTGGTTGGCTTAAGATCTTGTATTTAATTTAGGAAATTTTACCCATAAGTTCAATAATTTGAAAATATCACTCCAGTGATTTTTCAGGACTCCTATCACCATTGTGATAGAACTCAACTATCAGCAAGTTTCATTCTCTCTAATGGGTTCCTAGCTTTAGATTAAGCCATTGCAGAAAAGGTGAAAATTACTATTAGTGTCTTTTATAGGGTAACACATACTCTAACTTCTCCCTGTCCATAGGATCCATAACTGTAAATCTCTTACCACTGATTTAATCAGGAACAATCCCTGAAGGGACTGCAGTGAATAACTGACAAGATCTTCCTAACTCATACTCTAAAAACTGTTGATGGTTAGAACAGTAAAGAACAAAAAAGTGCATTAAGAATAGTTCTTAGAAATGGTAGGACAAGGGGCAAAGGATGTAAACTACAGCACCAGGAAGTGCCCCTTGGGTTTATTTTTGCATTGGTAGCAGTTATAGAAGCAACAAAGAAATTACAGCAGCACTTACTAGACATGGATATATTTTCATCATCAGTTTCTCATTTGGAAAAGCCTTTGCTTGCTGAAATAATTTCATTAGTAGGGATTCCTCAAAATCACACTCTTCTTTCAATTAAAGGACAAATTCCTCAGCCTCTGCTCAAAGATGTGTGTATTTCCAACAAACAAACAATTAAAAAAAGAAGTGCTGCTATTTGTTATGCTACTTGTAGATCACTAACATGACAATACAGAAATACCTGCCAGATAAAGTCCCTTCTGATACAGAATTTTGTGCTTCTTATGGAATCATAGAATGGTCTGGGTTAGAAAGGACCTCCAAAGGTCATCTAGTCCACCCTCCTCTGTGGTCAGCAGGGACTTCCTCAGTTAGATTAAGTTGCCCAGAGCCTTGTTGAGTCTCACCTTGAATATCTTGCTTGGGGACATGGCTAAGGGTGCACCTTGTAGAGTAGGGATATCGGTTGGACTTGGTGATCCTGAGAGGCTTTTCCAACCAGAATGATTCTGTGATCTCCAGGGATGTGGCCTCAGCTACCTCCCTGGGCAATCTATTCTGGTGTCCTCATGGTTCTTAACATTCAGTCTAAATCTGCTCTTCTTTCATTTCAAACCCTTGCTCATCCTGTCACTATGGGATTTTGCAAACAGTCCCTCTGCAGCCTTCTTGTAGCCCCCTTCAGGTGCTGGAATGTCATTATTAGGTCTCCCCTAAAAATTAGTAACAAAGGTACTAGAATTATGAATTCCTGCTGCATTAGAGCTGTAACTACAGTTCGCTGCTTTTCTAGGCTCTGCTGCCTAGTTTTCTGCTTTCTGTCCTACAGAAGATGATGATGATGAGGAGGACATAAGGGAAATTAAAGAATTACAGTTTTAAAGAGTGACTTTGAAACACACATGCTAGCCTGCAGGCACTTGTTAGGAATGAGAACACCAGTGCATTATTTAATGGGTTTTACACTTAGAGAGTTGTCTTTAAGCCCATTGTGTCAAAGGTGTTTTTTAATTATCTCTTTTTTTTCCCAGTTGCATATTTTTTCATCAGCTTCTTACTGGTCCGTAGTAAAACATAAAAAACCCCTACTGTGTGTCCTAGATCCACCAATCCTCAGGGTGACTGTGCTCTTGCAGCCATGGTTTTGTAAAGAAGAGATCCTTACAAACCACCCACCTGCTGTCTGTGCTCTGACAGCTGCCTTAATGCAACCAGCCAAGAAGGAACTTAACATGCACAGCGTAGAGCTGCAGGCTCTGCCCCAGCGTTGTCTAAAGCTGGTTGCCCAGAAGCCAACACGTGTTCTCCTCTCAGGTGTCTGAGCAAGGGTAAAAGAAAGAAAATACAAAGAAATGTGGATGAAAAAAAACTAAACTATCCTTCCTCTCACCTCCTCAACAAAAAAAAAAAAAAAGAATGGTGATGAAAATGAGTTTAAATAATAAAGAAAAAAGAAAGAAAAGATCCTGAGGTGGGGAAGGTGCCTGGGAAGAAACAGGGTTTAGGCTAGTTCTGAATAATTTAGATGTCAAAAGTCTAAAATTTAGAAGCCAAATGTCTGCTCTAGAGAGACCACACCTGGAATACTGTGTCCAGTTTGGGGCTCTTCAGTTCAAGAGAGACAGGGACCTGCTGGAGACAGTCCAGTGGAGAGCCATGAGGATGACTGGGGGAGTTGAGCATCTCCCTTACAAAGAGAGACTGAGAGCCTTGGGGCTGTTTAGTATGGAGAAGAGAAGGCTGAGAGGAGATCTGATCAATGTGTACAAATATCTCAGGGGTGGCTGTCAAGTGGCTGGGGCCAGTCTCTTTTTGGTGGTCAGCAGCAATAAGGCAAGGAGCAAGGGCTGCAAACTGGAACATGGAAGTTTTCACCTCATCATGAGGAGAAACTTCTTTACAGTGAGGGTGACAGAGCCCTGGTGCAGGCTGCCCAGAGAAGTTGTGGAGTCTCCTTCTCTGGAGACTTTCAAAACCAAGCTAGATGCATTCCTGCACAGACTTACCCTAAGGGATCCTGCTTTGGCAGTGGGGTCGGACTGGATGTTTTCTGGAAGTCCCTTCCAACCTCTAAAGTTCTGTGATTGTGTGAAAAGTCAGGAGCAGAAGCCTAGTTCCATCATCAAAATTCATGTCAAACTGCTAATGTTTTGTGATATTTACCTGAGGAATCACAGGATCCAAATTGCAACCGCGACAAGCTTCTCTGTGTGGAATATCGGATGATTATCTTTGAAAACCCTTCTTCATTTGATAGCTGACTGGGATATGCTCAGTGATTGTGTAGAGACCATCAACAGAACTTACTAGAAAGGATCTGAAGGAAATATGAGGAATGACACAGTGTTCAGTGTCCCATATTTCTTTTGTTAATTGCCCATATGCCTTTTTAATGCAGGGAAGTAAATCCACGAGGCAGCTCAGAGTTAATTGTAGCTACTCAGTTTATGTCTTTGCTGTGATCCATCATCTGCTTCTTTCATTTATTTTTTTCCTCAGTAGTTTTAGAGTGATGTAGTAATATCTCACACAGACACTCAAGTGGTAAACGTTTTAAAACTGAATACTTGTTTTGTTAGTGAGGGGAAAATGAGCTTGCCTGCCACTGCAGAGATGTATGACACCAGGCAGTGGTGGGGAACAGTGGATTACATCTGTGATATCTGAAAGCTGCAGAGGGAGTTTTGGTTGTGCTTTCATTAGGAGTGTGGCAAGAAAACTTACTTCAGATGTGACCATGGTGACAGCCTTCCTCTGATCTCCAGGCTTGAAATCACAGAATGTTAGAGGTTGGAAAGGACCTCCAGAGATGCTTGAGTCCAATCCCCCTGCCAGAGGAGAATCACCTAGGGAAGGCTGTAGAGGGACACATCCAGGTGGGTTTTAAAGCCTTCAGAGAAGGAGATGCCACAACTTCTCTGGGCAACCTGTTCCAGTGCTGTCACCAAGTCATCTCCTGAAGAAGATCCCTTATGAGGAAAGGCTGAGTGACCTGGGGCTTTTTGGGCTGGTGAAGACTTAGAGGGGATCTCAGCAATGTTTATAAACATTTGAGGGCTGGGGGTCAAGAGAGAGGGGACAAACTCTTCTCAGTTGTGCTCTGTGACAGGACGAGGGGCAATGGATGGAAATTACAGCACAGAAAGTTCCACCTCAGCATGAGGAAAAAATTCTTTACTGTAAGGGTCCCAGAACACTGGAACAGGCTGCCCAGAGAGGCTGTGGAGTCTCCTCTGGAGACTTTCAAGCCCTGTCTGGATGTGTTCCTGTCATAGATTCTGTGGTCCTGCTGTGGCAGAGGGATTGGACTCTATGATCTGTGCAGGTCCCTTCTAATCCCTAACATCCTGTGATTCTGGGGTGAATCTTGTAATTTGCTGTGCTTAAACCACACACTTTGACATGAATTACACTGCTCAATGAACTGGAGTAACCTCATAAATAATCCTCAGTCCCTCTTCATCACATCCTCCAGTGTTCTCTCCCATGCAGATTAGCACTCATAGGGTAAAAAACCAAAGGAGCTGCAGCCAATAAAGGATGCTCTCTCTTTGTCAAAGGTGATAACAGTGACATTTCTTATACTACAGGCTGGAGAAGTCGAGCTGAATTATACATTACACATTAGCCATTCTGCAATGCCTGTGTTGAAAGCCATTATCTTCAGTCCTTTGGGAACTGCAAAGAACTAGAGACAGGGAAGCTTAGAAGGAAAGGTGGTGGTGGGGAAGAACTAAAACTTTTCACTTTTTTTTTTTTTTTTCTTTTTTGCTAGAAGCAAATTTTAGTTTATTATTCAGCTCAGCTCCACTGTGCTCCACTTTCAGAGTTTCACTGCCTGTGTTCCACTTAAAAAGCAAATGATAGCATGAAAAAGAGAGAGTCCTTAAAGTAGTATTTCTTCAGGGGGACAGGTAAGTTCTCTGAACTTTAGACTAACTTTAAAGGAGCTGAATTTGCCAAAATAGTTTAGACAACTTTGCTTACCTTCTTTTTTTTTTAATTATGTATTTTTTATTTCTACCTATGAAACAAGCCTAATTGACCAAAACTTGATAGCCATTAATGTTGCCAAGTAACCAGTTATGTCTACACTTGGAAGCTACTTATTTTGGACTCATTACACCGTGAATTAAGTTAAGAATATAGTTCAGGTCACTCTCTCTAGGAGTCTACAGGTGCTGTTTTTCATATATCATTTGGGTTGGAAGGGACTTCCAAGGGTCATTCAGTCCAATCTCTTTGTAGTCAGCAGAGATATCCTTCACTAGATCAGGTTGCTCAGAGACTTGTCCAGCCTGACCTTGGATATGTCCAGGGAATGGGCCTCAACTACCTCCCTGGGCAACCTCTTCCAGTGTTCCACCACCTTCATGGTGCAGAACGTGTTCCTAACATCCAAGCTAAATCTCCTCTTCTCTCATTTCAAACCATTGTCCCTCATCCTGTCCCTGCAGGCCTTTGCAAACAGTCCATCTGCAGCCTTCTTGTAACCTATTCAGGTACTGGTAGGCTGCTCTTAGGTTTCCCCAGAGCCTTCTCTTCTTCAGGCTGAACAACTCCAGATGGGGGAAGTGAATGGAGGACAGTTCAAGGTCAAGGCAGCAAATGATCTCCTTCCTTGCCCACCTCCTCTCCCTCCCTCTTCCCCAACTGACACTATGCAGCAGGTCTGAGGCTCTGCTTGGGGAAGATCAACCAAATGAAAACATCGCTGATGGCCAAAGGACAACAGAAATATGTCCAAGCTGAAAAAAGCCTACCACCCCTATCAGAATGTCATCCATAAGGCAAAAAAGACAGGTTGTAGGCATAGGTAGATGGCATGTAGGTGCTTTTGAAGCTACACCTCAGAGTTCCGATCTGAGTCATTCCATCAACCCAAGTTTCTTCCATCAAGCCAAGGATTTTCATTGTGGGGAACAAATTGTAAGCATTCTATCATCTGAATGTTAGATATTTTAACTTGGAATTAGTCATAAAATAAAACAGCAGTATAGAGAATTGAAGTTTTGCCACTTCACACTCCAGTGGAATAATACCTTGAGAAAATGGTTGACTGGAAACAGATGCTAGCTGTTGGGATAAAATGCCTGTGGCAAGTTTAAGCAGACTCAAATCTATCTCAGCTAAGCCTGTGCCTGACAGCAAAAGCAGAAAACCCCCCCCCAGCCTTTCTGTTGCTTACAACAGCACAGGTAGCATACGTTTTCTGATTAACTTTTGGCGTGGTAGAAGCTGCTGCAAGCTGAGAGGCTGCTCAGTATTATGGCAAGCAAGGGAGGGGATATTTGAGGCAAAAAATCTGATGAAATATGGCATATTTATTGTCACTGACAGAGCATACCATAGGGTTTGTGTGAATTGAAGGGAAGCACATATTGGCATTAGCAGTTCTGAAGACCTCTGTTCAGGTCTTGGATATTTGTCACAAGTTATAAGGATTACCTATCATCAGGAAAAAATAAAGCAAACCTGACAACAACAGTCAATGCCTTACATGGGAAAGTACAGGGTGAAAAACCAAAGTCTTCACTCAAAGGTGGCAAGACTATGGAATGGATTGTTCAGAGAGGTTGTGGATGCCCCATTCCTGGAGATGTTCAAGGTCAGGCTGGATGGAGCCTTGAGTAAACTGGACTAGTTGAGACCTCCGTGGCAGGGAGGTTGGATTAGATGATCTCTAAGGTTTCTTCCAGCCAGGGCCTTTCTATGAAATGTCTTCACCTTGAGGAATTTGAGAAATTTTTGCTTCACTAAACTACATAGTTAAGAAAACCAAAAATACTCATAAATGCATTCTAAAAGTAGAGCAAAGGACCACCTCAGTACTGGAAGTGAAGATTTGTCTTCCTTTCATCTGTACTCAAAAGGTTTGTGAAAGTTAGCAGAGAACAATCAAAACCAACCATGAATAAATCTAAAACAAACTCAGTCTTGCATCAAGTAAAACTTTGGTGTTGATTGCCATTTATCCATCCTCCTCCATTCACTTAGGTTCACCTCCATTTGCTGCAGCAGCCGTAAATAAAATGCAATCCAACCCAACTGTAGGCTGACTCCTTGAATCTTTGTGTCTGCTGGCATCCTCGAGACACCAGCTGTTGTATTTCTTTAGAGGATTCATATCTTTTGAGCATGCCAAGGAGGAGATTGCATAACCTCTTGCCAGAGACTTTCACTGCAACTGTAGGAAGTCATCCCACTTCTGAGAAGACAAAACCTTTCACTCAGATACCTGTTACAAGAGACCCACTGAGAATCATACCTCAATGAAATACAAGTGAAGTTAAAAAATACGTATTTTTTTAAACAGATTTAAATCACATAATGAATTTTCCTTATAGAATCATAGACTCAGTCAGGGTTGGAAGGGACCACAAGGATCATCTAGTTCCAACCCCCTGCCATAGGCAGGGATACCCTACCCTAGAGCAGGCTGGCCAGAGCCCCATCCAGCCTGGTCTTAAACACCTCCAGGGACAGGGCCACAACCACCTCTCTGGGCAACCCATTCCAGGCTCTCACCACTCTCATGGTGAAGAACTTCCTCCTCACGGCCAGCCTGAACCTACCCATCTCCAGCTTTGCTCCATTCCCCCTAGTCCTGTCATTCACTGATGTCCTGAAAAGTCCCTCCCCAGCTCTTTTGTAGGCCCCCTTCAGATACTGAAAGGCCACAATAAAGTCACCTTGGAGCCTCCTCTTCTCCAGACTGAACAGCCCCAACTCCTTCAGTCTGTCCTCATAGCAGAGGTGCTCCAGCCCTTCGATCATCCCAGTGGCCCTTCTCTGGACACGCTCCAGCATGTCCACATCTATCTTGTAATGGGGGCTCCAGAACTGGATGCAGTAACTTCCTTCTGTATAAGTTTAGCAAAACTATATCTAAATTTGTGTCTTCAGCCCCTGGGTTTTACCAGGAGTCTTCCCCAATATCCTTCAGTAGGAAAGAGCAAACTTCCTTTGATGCAGACTTTGTCACCCATTAAATTCATCCAGAGTGTACACACCCAGGCAAACTCCTGACCTCTTGAAACGACATCATCCTCTTCCAGTGCATCAGATTTAAAACAGTTTTACAAATTGGGATAAGCTCAATTTATCCTAGTTTTCCAGATTAAATATTATGAAAATCCTTCTTTTTGTTTGGTTGATTTGGTTTGGTTTTGTTTTTTTTTTTCTTACTTTTTGGAGTCACCTTTCTGTAGCTTCCCTATCTTGTTGCCCTTGAGAGAATTATCACCATTTATTGAGCTTTGGGGCATTAAGAAACACTGAACAATCACTATTTAAAAAGGAAAGAACAAACCCTGTTATGCTTTGATATTTGCTGACACCATTTTCATTTTCAAAGTTCTTTAATTTGTCTTTGTTTCGGCAACAGTGAAATGAGGACTATTTTCTCACTGGCTGGAATTGCCCTTTAGCAAACTATTTTTGGTGACAGCATCTTGTTGTTTTGGGACTGGCAGAGCAATACTAAAGCAATATTTTGGGAAAAGGATTTTGGAATGCTGTTCCTTAGAATTTGGTATAATTTCAATGACTCTCAAGATCAGGAGTTGAAGTAAGTAGCACAGAATAACTTACAAATTGCAGCTCGTTATACAGAAGCTTTCATCTCCTGTTCTGAGATGTATTTTACCCCTGAGGTCAGGTCAAAACCTATAGCAAATGTGGTGTGTGCATCCTGTGTAGATTTATGGAATGATTTTTCTTCTCTTTTCTGGTTTCTGTATTTGTTGATGATATATCATGTCAGTTATTCTGCAGTTGTTCAGCCTGGAGAAGAGGAGGCTCAGGGGAGACTTTATTGCTCTCTACAGCTACCTGAACTGAGGTTGTAGCCAGGTGGGGATTGGTCTCTTCTCCCAGGCAATCAGTGACAGAACAAGAGGACACAGTCTCAAACTGTGCCAGGGCAGATTTAGGCTGGATCTTAGGAAGAAGTTCTTCACAGAAAGAGTGATTGGCATTGGAATGGGCTGCCTGGGGAGGTGGTGGAGTCACCATCCCTGAAGGTGTTTAAAAGGAGACTGGATGAAGCACTTAGTGCCATGGTTTAGTTAATTAGAAGGCATTAGGTGATAGGTTGGACTCTCAGAGGTCTTTTCCAACCTGGTTATTTCTGTGATTATTGAATGCTCATCAACATGCATTAGATAGCCTCCTGAACCCTAGAAGTCTTTCACACCACATCCCACAATGTTGCGTGATCCAAAAGCTTTAGTAGTGACCCAGAAATCACATTCTTGAAATTATTTGGGTGTTATTTGCTGGAACACTTCTATTATGAGGATAGGCTGAGGGAACTAGGATTGTTCAGCATAGAGAAGAGAAGATTCTGAAGGGACCTTACAGAGGTCTTCCAGTACCTGAAGGGATCCTACAGAAAGTCTGGAGAAAGACTTTTCATAAAGGTGTATAGAAACAGGACAAGGGGGAATAGTTTGAAGCTGAGGGGGAGTAGCTTTAGACTGGACCTTGGGAAGAAGCTCTTCAGTACAAGGGTGGTGAGACTCTGATATAGGCTGCCCAGGGAGGTTGTGGCTGCCTCCTGCCTGGGGATGTTCAAGGTCAGGCTGGATGAGGCCTTGAGCAGCTGAGTCTGGTTGAGAGGTGTCCCTGCTCATGGCAAGGGAGGTTGAGTAGATGATAGCTTGAGATCCCTTCCAGCCTTAGCCATTCTATGAAGTTTTCCTAAGTAAACAATAACTCCTTAAGATAAGATTTTTCCTTGTAGTAAAAGTAAAATTCACTGTTAAAAAATGGTATCAGATACTTTTCAATAGCCATATAAAAACTTTCAGGTACATTAGAAGTCACTTGTTGAAGTCAAGCCAGGTGAAAAGCGCAATTGTTCTAAATGGATCCACAGACCAACTGTTGCTTTCTGAAGGGATTGTTCTTTTTGTCTGTTTTTGAATCCAGGGCAATCACAGCTACCTTGAACTACAGGATAATAGAAAAGCCTTTGGAAAGGCTTTGCAGTACAGCATAAATGTCAGACCTTTGCACTCTTTCAGAGAAGTTATGTTTCTATATCTCTATAAATTAATTATGATATTCAAGCTAACGACAAGCAGTTTGTTTTCAGTTTTGCATAATTCAAAGCTTTCATATGTTTGCAAACTCAGACGGTCAAACATTTGTTAAGAAGAGTACTTACACTGGAACAAAATTCTAGTAAATATTAGAGAAAGACATATAGGGACATATTTAATTGCTGTATGGCTTCTTCTGTCACACACACACACATCATGTCAATGTGGGCCCGAAGTCTTACCTATCACCTGCTGCTTCTTTGGCTCACACAACATTATCTTTTTTCTATACCTCAGCAGATCTAAGGAATACCTCTGGTTGGAATAGACCTCAAAGCTCATCCAGTCCAGCCCTCGACCCAGCATTGAAAGGTCAACACCAAACCATGTGCCTAAGAGTCAGGTCCACAGGCTGCTTAAATACCTCCAGGGATGGTGATTCCACCAGTGCCCTGGGCAGACCATTCCACTGTTTGAGAACACTTTCAGTGAAGAAATATTTCTTACTATACAGCCCCAGCCTTCTCTGGTGCAGCTTGGAGCCATTTCCTCTGGTCCTGTTGCTTGACTCTTTAGCTGAGACTGAAGGATTTTACATTTTAACTAAGTAATGTCAGAATAAGTAACTGCCTATTTCAGAAAGAATAATTACAGAGATATGACCAAATCAACCCTACCAACTCTCCTTTATGCTGGAGTCATTATGGACTCACAGGTATGCTCTGAATGACTCCTAGTAAAATCATCTACAAATCTATGACATATTTTAATTAACTTAAATCATTTTCCTCCCAACTTCAAATTACTTCTGATAATTTTACAAGCTAATTGTTCAGAATTAGATTAAAATCTTTGTACTATTCTATTGAATCTTTGCTGAGATGTGAGAGCAGTATCTTCAGTGTCTAGAATTGATCCGATATCCGTAACAAGAATATTACCTACAAAAATGGAAGTCAGTGGAACACAGCATAATTGTTTTTGCTTTGACATCATCTGTGCTGTTCACTAGTTCTCTGCATAAAGAGTAAGAAGTCTCAGACCATCTCAGTTTAGCCTTCAACCAGGCTGATTTTTTACGCCTCTAAACTCTTCACACTTGCTCTGCTGGTGTCCTTCTTGTGTCTCGTGCTTCCTTTGGAGCAGAGCTTCACCATGTTCTTTGTCCCTCTGTCCTTTCAGTTCCTGTTTTTGACTCCTTTGATATCCCTTTATGCTACATCTGAGCCCTGGTTTGAAAGTTTTCACTTCTGACCAAATCCATTTTCTACACATCAGGGTTTTTTTTACCCTCTTATATAACATTCCTTGAAGTGAAAAAGTGTTTGTGAATTGAAGTAAAAAGAAGTTGTCTTTGAAATATGAAGTAGTATCAACCACAGTGTTGTCCAAAGCGAGGAAATGAATTGATTTGGGGAAATTAAATATTGATACTGTGCTCTCAGGGCCAGCACAAAAGTAGGAAATTCTGCAAATTTTTCTGAGCCCCATGAGAGCTGACGTGAAAAGATACTCAAGTATAAGTAGGACAAGCGGCTTAAAGAGAGGAGCTTGTGTCTGCTACACCAGGATTCTAAACTATGGCTTCTTGTGAACGTTCTTTCACAGCTCCACAGAATGTAAAATGATAAAAAACATCATCTTCCAAGGAGAGACTAAGGGAGCTGAGGCTCTGGTGCTTGGAGAGGAGGAGCCTGAGGGGAGACCTCATTCACATTTATAAAGATGTAAAGGGTGAGTGCCCAGAGGATGGAGCTAGGCTCTGATGGGTGATGCCCAATGACAGGACAAGGGGCAACAGATGGAAGTTGAGGCATTGGAAGCTCCATGGAAACATGAAGAGGAATTTTTCTCATTGTGAGGGTGCCAGAACACTGGAGCAGGCTGCCCAGGGGTGTTGTGGAGTCTCCCTCTCTGGAGATACTCAGGACCCACCTGGATGTGTTCCTGTATTATCTGGTCTAGGTGATCCTGCACTGGAAGGGAAGTTGGACTGGATGAGCTTTCGAGGTCCCTTTCAACCCCTAACCTTCTGTGATTCTGTGATTTTTATTCAGCCAGAAATACCAATCACTTGATTCCCTTTGAGCATGTACAGCTGTACCTACATGGAGGGAATAAAGGAACTGCATGAGAATTTCACTTAAAGGTGTCCCTCAACTTGAGTCAGACCAAAGGAGTTCCCTTCAAAAATTACATAAATAGCTAAAGGGTACAAAATTCTGGGCCAGGATCAGTCAGAGAAAACACTTTTATGAACAGTTTTGTTTTCTTATACAATATAATGCTGAATGGTAGTTTCCATACTAGCAATATTTCTTTACTTGGAGTTAGGAAAGAATAAAATGGAAGAAACTATAAAAGTTTATTTTAAAGGTACTCTTCAGTTTACTGGCTATGAATATTGTGTCCAGTTTTGGCTCCCTCAGTTCAAGAAGGATCTCAGGAAACTGCTCGAGACATTCCAATGCAGAGCCACAGAGAATCATAGAATCAACCAGGTTGGAAGAGACCTCCAAGAGATGATGGAGTGGAACATCCTCCTTACGAGGAGAGACTGAGAGAGCTGAGGCTCTTGAGCTTGGAGCCTGAGAGGTGACCCCATTCATGTTTATAAAGAAGTGAAGGGCAGTGTCAGGAGAATGGAGCCAAGCTCTGCTCAGTGATGTCCAATGATAGGACAAGGAGCAAGGGGTGCAAGCTGGAGAAGACGAGGCTCCATGTGAACATAAGGAAAAGCTCATTCACTTTGAAGGTATCAAAGTCCAGGAAGATGCTGCCCAGAGAGGTTGTGGAGTCCTCTTCTCTGGAGACATTCAAGATCTGCCTGGATTCATTCCTGTGTGATCCGCTCTAGGTGATCCTGGTGTGGCAGAGGATTGCACCAGATGATCTTTCTCGGTCCCTTCCAACCCCTAACAACCTGTGTGATTCCATGTGATGGGCACTAGCTTTTACCTTACTTTAGTGGCTGGGGTTTTGTCAGGTGACAAAAAAAGTCTGCTTTCCTTCTTGTACTTTTGAAGAACACTTAGGGCAGTTAAACATAATCTCTGCACAACACTAAAAATTCATCCACTCTGTTTATGTCTGCACACATGCATGCTCAGAAATTAAGCTCTTACAGTCCAGACATTCTTATTTGTGTTACAAAAGGACACGTTGAAAAGCAGGCTATAAGCTGATCATTCAAGGTCATAGTGTGGACCAGCCTTGGCAGCAGTGCATGATGCTCTGTCTGCAAGGCTGCTTTTCTTAATCTTTGTGTCAAAATCACAGGGGTGCTTTTGCCTCACGCTAGTGTGAAAGTGTTACTTATTCCCCAAACTGGATTGATGAGAATGAGAAAAACTAGTTTTAACTAACAACAAAATCACAGAATGTCAGGAGTTGGAAGGGACTTTGAAAGCTCATTCAGTCCAACTCCCCTGCCAGAGCAGGACCACCTAGAGCAGATCACACAGGAACACATCCAGGCAAGTCTTGAGTATCTCCAGAGAGGGAGACTCCACAACCCCCCTGGGCAGCCTGTTCCAGTGTTCTGTCAACCTCACAGGCAAAAGGTTTCTCCTTGTGTTTACATGAAACTTCCTATGACTCAGCTTCCACCCATTGTCCCTTGTCCTGTCATTGGGCATCACTGAGCAGAGCCTGGCTCCATCCTCCTGGCACTCACCCTTTACATCTTTGTAAACATGAATGAGGCCTCCTTTCATGCTCCTCCTCTCCAGGCTCAAGAGCCCCAGCTCCCTCAGTCTTTCCATGTAAGAGAGATGTTCCATTCCCATCATCATCTTTGTGGCTTTGCACTGGACTCTTTCAAGCAGTTCTGTGAGATTCTTCTTGAACTGGTGGCCCAGAACTGGACACAGTACGCCAGATGCAGTGTACTGGTGTCCACTCCAGGAGAGTGAAGTGGGAGGAGAGCCTCTACCTACTAACCACACCCCTTTAATATACCCCAGAATGGACGTGGCCTTTTTGACCACAAGAGCACATTGCTAGCTCATGGTCATCCTTCCATTCACTAATGTCCCCAGATCCTTTTCCCTTTCACTTCAAGGTTCCTTTCTTTCTAAAGGCTGTAATGAACCGACTTAACCATCCCACTAATTTAACATCAATATTGACTTTGCACAATTTGAGAACAGAAAAAATCTCAGCTGTTCTTCTTCTGCACCCTGACTTTCTTTTACTTCACTTCTTTCCATGAGCAAAATTCATCTCCACAGTGCTGTGAAAGAGGCAATATGTTGCAATAACAGAGGAGAATAGAAGTTCATGTAATTCTCAGTTTGGTTCTGTACTCCAAAAGAGATGCACTCTGAAGCAAAACCATCACCTTTTACAAATGAGTTTTTGATTGCTAAATAAGCTTTGTCTTTCAGAAGCTTAAATTGATCAGTTAAAAATTGTTCAAAATCAAGATAATAATCTAAAAGAGGGGGAAAATAAAAGAACATAACAAATCAGAAGCTGTAAATATGTTTTAGACCTCATTGCTCCTCCTCTTAAATCTTCTGTGAATACCAGAAGGGTGAACTTTAGTTCAACCTCATTTAATGCCTTTTCACTAGTATTTTTGTATTATTAATTCTGTGTTAACTTTCTCTATTCTCTTCAAGCTGATCCCTGGCTTCTTACTGACTATATTTATTCTTTTAAATAGAGTAAGTTCAGGAAATGCATCATTTTTGGGAACTGACTGTATTTGGGAACTGGTGGAGTCACCGTCCCTGGAGGTGTTCAAGAAGGAACTGAGTGAGGCACTTAGAGCCATGGTCTAGTTGACTGGACAGGCCTGGGTGATAGATTGGACTGGATGATCTTGGAGGTCTCCTCCAACCTGGTTGATTCTATGAGTCTATGATTTATTGGTCCTACTTCTAGTCAGCTACTAGTTCTTGAGCCTTTCATTGTTATTTACTTTAAAATGTCTGTTCTGATGACATGAATAAGTACTGAAGCACTATCTGTAGCTCAAATTGCAACACAGCTTTTTGTTCTCTTTGCTTTACAGTTCTTAAATCTTCCTCCCCAGACACTCTCTCTATATTTTTTTTTCATTTTTAAAAGCCTTCTGTTTATTGCTTCCACTAATCTTTAGATCTCTACTTAACCTCATTGCCCACTATTGCCCTTTTCTCCATTTAGATTTAACCAGCATGTCAGTTACAGTCTCTCCAGTTTCTCAATCCCTCCTCCTCACAACTCCCTCCCTCCCCCCCAAAAAAACCAAACAATCAAAACCAAGGAAGATTTTAATGGTATTTCTGACATCACAGCTTCCCTCATGTTTTGTCCCCTGAAAAATCTGTACTTCTCCTGTTTCTGTAGTAACCTACAATTCAGCTGGAGGAAAGACAGGAGATATTTTGGCATTCTTTTGGAAAATGTCCCTGCCTTTAAACTAAAGTCATGAAACTCTCAGCATATCCCCTGCATCTCCATAACCTTCTTTTGGTTAGACAGTCATGAGATCTCTCCTCAGCCTCCTCTTTTTCAAACTAACCATCCCCAGCTCCTTCAGTTGCTTCTCATAAGATTTATTCCCCAGGCCCTTCCCCAACTTTGTTGCTTTTCTCTGCACTGGCTCCACCACCTCCACATCTCTCTTGTAATGAGGTGCCCAAAACTGAACACAATACCAGAGCAGAGTACAAGGGGACAGTCACCTCCCTACTCCTCCTGGACACAGCATTTCTAGTCCAAGCCAGGATGCCATTGGCTTTCCTTGCCATTGGTGCACACTCCTTGCTTGTCTTCAGCTGCTTGTTGATTAGAACCCCCAGGTCCTTTTTCTGCTAGATAGCTTTCCAGCCCCATTGCCCCAAGCCTGTAGCTGTATCCCCAGGGATGGGCCCCCAGCCACCTCCTCGAGCAACCTGTTCAAATATAAATAAAATATAAATCAATCCTCAAGTTTGAGACTAGGACTGTCTTCTGAGTGTTGCTTGTTGCTGGAGTTACAGCTTTTAGTAGAGTTAAAATCTCATATTCTAGGCAGTCTTTAATGCTTTTAGTAAATTCGTCTTCTTTGCTTAAATTACCTACACTTAGCCATGGATTTTTAACTTCTAGCATTGACTAGAAGCAAGCAGAAAGCATTTGCTGGGGTTTTTGTTGACTCTTTAATTGTGAATCCGAAAGAAATACTGACATCAGCATTCTGGAGTGTCTCTTTGAATCTTATCTATACTAACATTCAGTTTTGTGGCAGATCTTCCAGATACTCCCAAGCCTTTCAGAATGTATTGTGAAGTTTTGCTAGGGTATCATTGCTGTATCATGTAGTGTTGGCTCAAATGTGTCCACCTTCACTTATGCAGAAGGGAACTTTCAACACTAACGTCTGTCTAACGGCTTTGTTGCTGACCTTGATGAAGACATGGAGTGTGTTATCAGTAAGTTTGCAGACAACACCAAGTTGAGTGGCGGTGTTGATCTGCAGGAGGGTAGGGAGGCTCCGCAGAGGGACTTCAGTAGATTGGATCCATAGGCCAGTGTCAATGGTATGAGCTTCAATAAGGTCAAATGTCAGGTCCTGCACTTGGGCCACAGCAACCCCAAGCAAAGCCACAGGCTTGGGGCAGTGTGTCTGGAAAGTGCCAGGCTGAAAAGGACCTGGGGGTTGTAATGAGCAAGCAGTGTGTCTAGGTGGCAAAGAGAGCCAATGGCATCCTGGATTGGGTTAGAAATGCTATGTCCAGCAGGAGCAGGGAGGTGATTGTCCCCTTGTACTGTGCTCTGGTGAGGCCACATCTCAAGTATTGTGTTCATTTTGGGCACCTCATTACAAGAGGGATGCAGAGGTGCTGGAGTAAGTGCAGATGAGGGCAACAATGCCGTTGAAGGGCCTGGAGAGTAAATATTATAAGGAGCACTTGAGGGAGCTGGGGGTGGTTAGTTTGAAGAGGAGGAGGCTGAGGAGAGACCTCATGGCTGTCTACAACTGCCTGAAAGGACCTGGTGGAAAGATTGGTGCTGGTCTCTTCTCACAGGTAAATAGTGATAGAACAAGAGGGAATGGTCTCAAGCTGCCACTGGGTAGATTTAGACTGGACATTAAGAAACATTTTTTCCCAGCAAGAGTGGCCAAGGATTGGAATGGTCTGCCCAGGGAGGTGGCTGAGTCCCCAATCCTGGGTGTGCTTAAAAGTCATTTGGATGTGGTGCTTGGGGATATGGTTTAGAGTGTACCTTGTAGAGTAGGGGTATGGGTTGGACTTGGTGATTCTGAGGGGCTTTTCAATCTGGAATGTTTCTGTGATTATGTAATTTTCAAGCCTGGAGTTTGCAAGCTCTTAGTGCCCTGTTTTGATCATTTCTGTCACTTGGATCATGATGTATCATCTCAAAATGGTGCCTTCCTTTCTTTCACCACCTCCTTTACCTTGCTGGCAGGTATGACAAACATCTTTAATTAAGCATCAGTAATTTACTTTTTGTAGCCCGAATGTTTCTTTTGCTTACCACAAAGGAACAACAGTTTGTATTGACAGTGCTGAGATGTGCTGGAATTTATTAGTCAATACTACTAATGCTGTGTGTAAGAAGAAGTAAGTTTCACAGCTCTTTGGCAGTGCAAACTTCTCAAACAGCCAAATTGGTGTAGCTCAGCTAGAAAAAGAAGTGGAAATTTACATTTGAAGCAGGAGGATGTGGACCTGTTCATTGAGAGCTGGAGCTAGTCCTCTTCCAAATTGCAGGAAGACTGCTATGAGCAGATGGTGCTATAGCTGCATTTGGGTAATAAAACACAGAGCTGCATAATCCTTCTTTGTCCTTATGCTTTGAGCAAAAATTTTCACTACCCTTGTGAGTCATCCCACTTGAAAGTTTATTGAGCCCCTGTATTTCATCAGTGATTTTCTGGCCTGCTTCTTTCAGCCTACCTCATTTTCTAATTTGCTCAGGACACTTACTTGAGTTCTTTTGTTAGGCAATCATAGGAAAAAACCCCTTCAGAGGGATTAGTAATTACTCTTAAGGTTGTGTCAAGGGAGCTTATGGTAAAAGGATTTCTTAAGCATCCCATGCCATAGTGAAAGTGATTGTCTAGAAAAAGTGTACACTTTCTACCTGTTTCTACCTCAGCCAGTAAGCAGAGTTGTTTGTCTGGCATCTATAAAGCAGGAAGATGAAGTTTGCAGATGCACAAGTTCTAATGCACTGCAAGATAGAAAGACATTAGAAAGAGGAGGAAGAATTCCCCCTCGCATCCTTCTGCTGTTGACAGCGTGAGAGTTGCACCTGAGGATGGCTGAGTGTTGTTTGGGTACTCTCACTTCTGAGAGGATTTAGCCCACTGAAGTACCATGGTGCTGGAGATGCTGTTGTGGCAGGCTTTGTTCACATCATCTGCATGCTTGTCTTCTTTATTTAATCCATGTTCATGACTCTAAAGCAAACTGAGGGTAATTTTATGTACCATGTCCATAATCATCTGTTAATGATTTAATGCATTCTACTTCCCTGATACATGAAAACATTGAACAATTATGAAAGCTGCAGAAACCCAAAGACTCAAAACTGAGATGTAGTTTCTGACATGCGTAATGGGTCTCAGAGAACACAGCTACTCCACCCCTTGGCTTGAGAGTCTTCACCTCTGCAGCACAAAGCACATCTTGTGATAAATAACATCACACCCTTGGATAATTTCTACATGCCAGCAGCCAGGATGCCCACATCTGACTTTAGAAAGGGAGGAGTAAGTGTTTACAACTGTCAGTCACTCTGAGTGAAGGAAGGGACAGACTGAAAGCAGCAGGGTTATGACTGCTAGCAGCTTGGTTAAACAAATTGATGTTTCTCTCTCTCCTTCTCTCTCTTTTTACACCTCTGAGGAGTAGCCATTAACATTTTCCAGTTATGATAGCTTGCCATCGTCAAACACAATGTCTGGTTTGCCTTCTTTATTCTTCCACAGTGACATTGTCGATATATTGTAGAAGATTTAGACCATCTCACCCAGTAAGTCAAATAATATGAAAAAGTTAACAAAGGAAAAAAGTTTTATTTCTTACATCACAATGTAAGAAATTGCTCTGTTTAAATAACAGCAATTCAAATATCCAGCAAGAATTTTGCAATTAATTGTGCTTTTAAAATACAGACCAATAACGAGAGTAGAGGCAGATGCTCAACACAGCTAGAGACACTTCTTCCCCGTGCTGCTATATGTAATCATCAGGTAAGACCAAGCCTCAGTTCTGCCGATCTCTGTGTAACCAAGGCCTTGAGCTTTCAAATCCCCCGTAAACCCCTTAAACTACTTAAAGCAGAACTTCAAAGGAGACACACAGCAACAGTTGGCAAAGAACTGTGTAAAACTGGTAAGAAGCAAAAGTAATTTCTAGGCATGCATGACAAATGATGAAGCTGCAAATAAAGCTGGCCGCAAAGATGGGAAGAGAGAGAAGAATGAGGCTGAAGTTTTGAAACAGAGACCAGAAAGATAAAAAGTGTCTGTCAAATCTATTCAGGTCCACCCAAACCTATTTTGCTTGGAATGAACAGCTAAGAATTTTGAAATTGAGAGAAAGCTTTATCTGTTTTGTATAGATATATCATGGGGTTATGGTGGGCTTTGACTAATTTCACAGTTCAGATCAAGCAGCGTCCTAACACCTTAACTATGAAAGATATCTCTTGGGTTGTTCATTTTGCAGTGTGCTCTTGTGGCCAGGAAGGCCAACACCATTCTGGCTTGTATTAGCAGAGTATGGTTAGCAGGTCAAGAGATGTTCTCCTCTCCCTCTACCCTGGTGAGGCTGCATCTGGAAATTTGTGTCCAGTTCTGAGCCCTTTGGTTCAAGAAGCACCTCAGGAAACTGCTTGAGAGTGTCCAGTGCAAATCCACAAAGATGATGATGGGAATGGAATATCTCTCTTACAAGGAGAGCCTGAGGGAGCTGGGGCTCTTGAGCCTGGAGAGGAGGAGCATGAAAGGAGACCTCATTCATGTTTATAAAGATGTAAAGGGTGAGTGCCAGGAGGATGGAGCCAGGCTCTGCTCAGTGATGCCCAATGACAGGACAAGGGGCAATGGGGGGAAGCTGAGTCATAGGAAGTTTCATGTAAACACAAGGAGGAATTTTTTGCTTGTCAGGACAATGGATCCCTGGAACAGGCTGCCCATGGGGGTTGTGGAGTCTCCCTCTCTGGAGATACTTAAGACCTGCCTGGATGTGTTCCTGTGTGCTCTGCTCTAGGTGATCCTGCCCAGCAGGAGGTTGGACTGGATGAGCTTTTGAGATCTCTTCCAGCCCCTGACATTCTATGATTCTGTGATCATTCTAGATCTGAGAAGGTGCCCATTAAGCCTTGCTGTTTTCTCCAATATAACAATTATTTCCTACAAAAACTCTTTCCATCATGCAGTTTATGACATTTTGTAGATATAGACCTATGAAGAGGAGGTGTGCAGGTAAAAACAAAACAAAACAAACAAAAACCAAAAGAACACAATAAAAACCCAAACCACTCCTGGAAAAGCTCTTTACTCATGTCTGTAAAGGGATCTCAACCCAATCCTTGTAGTATTAATTCTACAGCTGCTAAAGAATTTGAATGCCTGGAGTTGAACTGCAGTAGCAACTGCACCAGAAACTTCAGCAGCTTTCCAAGTCATTCACAGGTCTGAACTGCATTTAACCAAATGTCTGGGAAGGATGTCTTGCTTTCAGAGGAACTTGGCTGATACAGCTGAAGGCTGCGTGGCCATCTAGTGAGACTTGGACAGATTAGAGAGTTGGGCAAAGAGGAACCAAATGAGGTTCTAAAAGGACAAGCGTAGAGTGCCACACCGGGGGAAGAATAATAAACTGCACCCGTACAGGCTGGGAGGTGATCTGCTGGAGGACAGCCCTGTAGACAGGGACCCGGGAGTCCTGGTGGATAACAAGTTAACCATGGCACAGCAATGTGCCCTTGTGGCCAAGAAGGCCAATGGGATCCTGGGGTGTATTAAGAGAAGTGCAACCAGCAGATCAAGGGAGGTTCTCGTCTTCGTCTACTCTGCCCTGGTGAGGCCTCATATTGAGTACTGTGTTCAGTTTTGGGCTCCCCAGTTTAAGAGGGACAGGGATCTGCTGGAGAGGGTCCAGCAGAGGCTACAAGGATGATTAAAGGACTGGGATACTGCCCTATGAGTAGAGGCTGAGGGATCTGAGGCTTTTTAGTCTGGAGAAGACTGAGAGGGGATTTAATGAATGTCTATAAATATCTGAGGGCTGGGTGTCGGGGCGGGGGGACACACAGGCTCTGCTCACTTGCTCCCTGTGATAGGACAAGGAGCAATGGGTCTAAGTTGCAACACAAGAGGTTCCACCTCAACACAAGGGGGGAAATTCTTTACTGTAAGGGTCACAGAGCACTGGAACAGACTCCCCAGGGAGGCTGTGGAGTCTCCTTCTCTGGAGACATTCAAGGCCTGTCTGGATGCGTTCCTCTGTGACCTGAGCTAGATTGTATGGACCTGCTCTGGCAGGGGGGATGGACTCAATGTCTTTGGCTCCCTTCCAACACCTGACATCCTGTAATCCTGTGACCTAATAGTGGCTTTCCAGTACCTGAAGGGGACCTACAAGAAGGATGGAGAGAGACTGTTTACAAAGCCCTGGAATGATAGCACAAGAGCCAGTGTCTTCAAACTAGAGAAGAGCAGATTTAGATTGGATGTTAGGGACAGGTTCTTTACTGTGAGTATGGTGATACACTGGAACAGGTTGCCCAGGGAGGTGCTTGGGGACCCATTCAGAGTGAGGCTTAACAGGACTCTGGGCAACCTGATCTAGTGGAGGATGCCCCTGCTGACTGCAGGAGGGATTGAACCTTCAGAGGTCTCTTCCAACCCAGATCACTCTATGATTCTATGATCAGCTGCTTTCACTGTCTTGATACTATGATTGCAGTAGTGAGCCCAGTCTGAGCCCCCACACACATAACAAATTTGAGTCCAGAGCCTGTTTAAAGTCACAGCCTCAGCTGTGGCAACAGCTGAACAATAGGAGACACTGATTGGGGTAAAACAATTTCTGTCTTGTGAGACTATAAATAAAATGTGGCCTTATGGTCAAATGATTTATTCAACACTAGTGTATTATTTAGATCATTGGGAGATGTTAGTTGAATTATTGAGAAACGAGAGGATTTTGTTAGGTGATGAGGAGCATTTTTTTCATGGATTGCTTCCTAGATAGAAATAGTAGCCTTTATTCACAAAAGTTAAGGCTGCCACTGCAGTATCTCAGGTGAAAACCTTTCTAGAATGCTTCAGTTCTGGTAAGAAGCCAGGAGTTTGCTGGCTTTGTTTTGGTTTTTGCTTTGAGTGCAGAAATGTTTCCATAGCTCTGATATTCTGCAAGAAGACTTAGACAAGATACCAGGAAACATTAACTTACAAAATGAATTGTCACAGCTGCAGTTGTTTTTCAAAGACATGGCAGCAGTGAACAACTTGATCTGATTCAGAAAGAGCCCAAGCCTGCAAAAACGTTTGGATGCTGCTAGTTTAAAATAGCACCACAAAAAAAGAAGTCCTGTAGATGCTAGTGGTAGAAGAACATTTTTCTTGTTGGCTTCACTGCACTGAAAACCAGCTTGAATTCTCTATTCCTATACAGGTAGGTGACAAATCTCCCTATTCTCCTGTAGTTTTGTTGTTTAACTGTACACCTCTACATTATAAACAGATTAGCACAGGATGCCAGAGGTTGGAAGGGACCTCCATGGATCATTGAGTCCAACTCCCCTGACAGAGCAGGACCATAGAATAGATTCTGTGGTCACACAGGAACCCATCTAGGCAGGGCTGGAAAGGCTTCAGAGAAGGACACTCCACAACCAATCTGGGGACCCTGTTCCAGTGCTCTGTGAGCCTTACGGTGAAGAAGTTCCTCCTTGTGTTGAGGTCGAACTCCCTGTGTTGTGGTTTACATCCATTTCCCCTTGTTCTATCACAGAGTGCAACTGAGAAGAGTTTGTCTTCTCCCTCTTGACCCCCCAGCCCTCCAACATTTATAAACATTGATTAGATCCCCTCTAATTCTTCTCTTCATCAGACCAAACAGCCCCAGGTCCCTCAGTGTCTCCTCACAGGGCTGTGCTCCAGCCCCTTCAGTGTCTTTGTAGCCCTTCCTTGGACTCTTTCAAGCAGATCCGTATCCCTCTTGAACTGGGGACCCCAAAACTGGATGCAATATTCCAGGTGAGCTGTCACTAGGGCAGAGTGGAAGGGGAGGAGTACCTTCCTTGATCTGCTGGACGCACTCCTCTTAATGCACCCCAGGTAATGATGATTTCAACCAGTTTGCTGTTTCTAGTGCTCTTCATACTGCATTGACTCCTGTGATAAACAACATGCAAAAGGCAGCTAGAAGGTACCTAAGGATCAACCCTCTGTAAAGCAAATGGTTTGCTTATCTCTCTAATATCCATGATCATCTCTTTGAATCACAGTAAAGTATTGCAAGACTCTTTATTTGCACCTATATGGCACCATTTGCTACTTCTTCAATGAGACCAAGTGCCAGGTCCTGCAGTTGGGTCACAACAACCCCAAACAAGGCTACAGGCTTGGGGCAGTGTGGCTGGAAAATTGCTGGCAGAAATTCAATATGAGTGAGAAGTGTGGCCAGGTGGCAAGGAAAGCCAGTGTGTCCAGCAGCAGTAGGGAGGTGATTGTCCCCTTGTACTGTGCTCTGGTGAGGCCACATCTTGAGTATCGTGTTCATTTTGGGCACCTCCTTACAAGAGGGATGCGGAGGTGCTGGAGTAAGTGCAGAGGAGGGCAACAGAGCTGGGGAACAGCCTGGAGAGTAAATGTTATAAGGAGCAATTGAGGGAACTGGGGATGGTTAGTTTGAAAAAGATGAGGCTGAGGAGAAACCTCGTGGCTGAAAGGACATTGTGGATAGGTTGGTGCTGATCTCTTCTCACAGGTCATTAGTGACAGAAGAGGGAATGGCCTCAAGCTGCCACTGGGTAGATTTAGACTGGACATTAGGAAACATTTTTTCCCAGCAGGAGTGGTCAGGGATTGGAATGGTCTGCCCAGGGAGAGTCCCCAGTTGTGGATGTGTTTAAAAGTCATTTGGATGTGGTGTTTGGGGGTATGGCTTAGGGTGCACCTCGTAGAATAGGGACATTGGGTGGACTTGGGGATCCCAAGAGGATTTTCCAACCAGAATGTTTCTGTGATTCTGCATGAAACTGCCATCATAAGCTCAGGTTTCATGCTGCTGTTCTGAGCCTCTGAAAATAAGAGAGACTGAGATCCTGAGGGATGTTTAGTCTTGAGAAGTGAAGACTGAGAGGAGATCTGATCAAGGTCTATGAATATCTGCGGGGTGGATGACAAGCGGCTGGGGCCAATCTCTTTTCCACGGTCAGCAGCAATAAGACAAGGAACAGCAGGTACAAACTGGAACATAGAAGGTTTCTCCTCAACATGAGGAGAAACTTCTTTACAGTGAGAGTAAAGGAGCCCTGGAACAGGCTGCCCAGAGAGCTTATGAAGTCTCCATCTCTGAAGACTTTCAAAACCCACCTGGATGCATTCCTGTGCAGACTGCCCTAGGTGATGATGCTTTTGGCAGGGAGGTTGTACTCAATGATCTCTGGAGGCCTTTTCTAACCTCTAACATTGTGTGATTCTGTGAAGAACTGAGTTTAGAAGGTAGAAAGCTGAAGATACAAATGATCAAAAATGCGGTGGTTTGCGAGCAATTCGATAGCAAAGTTGTCCTAGGTTGAGACTTATGTCATTAAGAACCATGGAGTATGTAGTTCCTGAAGGATTTTTTAACTCTGTGGTTCTTAAACCTATAACAAACCTGTATACAGTCTTGTTTTGAGAACTGTTATTCTGAACACTCCATGACAAATAATGGAATTAGGAAAAGCTGCAGAATCACAAAGAGCAAAATGAGAAGAGTTGACATATGTCCTACTTTACCTCTAACCCACCTAATCACCCCCATCATACTGAGAGAAATGGGAAGAAATGAACAACACTGGGTGTCAGTACTCATCTTCTGGAGTTATTTCAAGGCATCCCAGTTATTTACAGTAACAGAGGCACTGGTAGAGGTCCCAGGCATCGCTGAGTACTGCTATGTCGCCACTCTCCTGAGAATTTCAGTCCCCTTATTAAGGCAATTTCATTACCATGACCTGCTCACATGCTTGAGTGAAATCTCTCTAACGATGCAAAGTGCTGCAGGCAGGAGCATGTTAACCAGGCTCACCTCAGCTTTTTCCCAGGGCATTAGCTGAGAAAGGGAGATTTGAATGTAGGCTGAAATCTAAGAGAACGCTTAAAGGAAATGAAAACTTACGAACACTGGCACAGGCTGCCCAGAGAGGTTGTGGAGTCTCCTTCTCTGGAGACTTTCAAGCCCTGCCTGGGTGTGTTCCTGAGTGACCTGTGCTAGATTCTATGGTCCTGCTCTGGCAGGGAGTTGGACTCGATGATCTCTGGAGGTCCCTTCCAATGCCCAATATCCTCTGATCCTGTAATCCTGCTAACTCTACAGTAAGTATTCTTACACAAACTTAACTTTATGAGATAAGGTAAAAAAAGAGGATCAACAGAGGCTGCTGATGGTACAGCACATTGCATCATTCACAGCACTTGCACTTAAAAGATCAGAACCACTGCTACAGGTTTTATGCTGGGCTTTCTCATGTTTGTATGTAGCCTGGAAAAAAACAGGAGACCATCCATTGTTTTTTTTTCCCACTATTAAAGGGCATGAATTCTTCTGTAGGGCAAAGCTAGTACATTTACTCAGACTCCTACGTAAATTGTCCCAGGATCCTAATTTGATGTACTCCCATGGAAAGTGATTAGGGTCAGAGGACTTAAGCTGTATTCTAACACATATTAGATTTAAATAATCCTGTCTTATCTCGTCTGGCTCCCATCCAGTTCATTTTAACCTGTTTTGCTGAGTGAGTTGGCTCGTAAGGTTTAACCAAGTTTTGACAGCATCTAGTTATATTTTACTAGCAAGCAGACAAACCCCACCAAGCCAGGCTCCAAAGTGCATCAAGTGATTTTTCTAAGGTTTCACAGCAGACTGAATTTCCCAGAGGAAACTACAAAAAAAGGTTTGTTAGACTAGGTGTCTTAGGCTTTCATACTTTATGCCTGGGCTGTCATAGCTCCCTGTAGAGGCTGTCTTGCATTTACTGTGCAGCAGCTCTCAATGGCAGCTAGTGCCAAGCAAGAAATTTGCACAATGCTTATTAAAAATACACCCCATAAGTGTTGCAATCCATCCTTTTTCACTGTGAGGGTGATGGAACACTGGAACAGGCTACCCAGGGAGGCTGTGGAGTCTCCTTCTATGGAGGAGACCTGCCTGGTTGTGTGATCTGGTCTAGGTGGTCCTGCTCTGCAGGGGGTTTGAACTGGGTGAGCTTTCGAGGTCCCTTCCACCCCCTAACATTAATCTTTAACAGCAAAACAAAAGGGAAAGGTTTTGGTTCTCTTTCTCTCCTCATCCTTTTTCTTTCCATGTTGTTGTCTAGCTGTTTGAGAACAGTGAATGAATCCAGCCTTAGGGATACATTTCTGTATGTTGGTTAGATTAGAGGACAATAAACTAGAAGAATGTGTGATGAGAGACCACACAGACCTGATGAAACAGAGGATGGGCCACCGAGATGGTCAGGGCGTTGGAACACCTTTCCTATGAGGACAGACTGAGGGGAGCTGTTCAGCTGGGAGAAGAGAAGAGGCTACAAGAAGGATGGAGAGAGACTGTTTGCAAAGGTCTGTAGAGATAGTATGAGGGACAGTGGTTTGAAGTGAGAGAAAAGCAGATTTAGATTGCATGTTAGGAACAAGATCTTTAGCATGAGGATGATGGGACACTGGAAGAGGTTGCCCAGGGAGGTACTTGAGGCCACATCTCTGCAGACTCAACAAGCCTGTGAGCAGCCTATCTGTTGGAGGATGTCCCTGCTGACTGCAGGGGGTTGGACTATATGACCTTTGAGGTCTCTTCCAACTCAAACCATTCTATGATATAATCTGTTTTCAACTATCAGTTTAATGAAAAAAACTGCAACCAGCTGTGAAAAAAACCAAGCCAACAACCTGTCATCGCACTTTAAAAAGTGAAACTCTGGAAAGGCTTGGTTCTGGTTTAGCCCTTTATTTCACAGCTCTTCATTCCTATCACAGTAGTCACTTACTTTTTTTTTTCCTTGAAGCTCATCCCAGGCCATTTTGTATGAATGAGCTTGCACAGGACTTGAAAACCCTTGCTCAGAACTTCAGACAATGAAACAGAAACCTTAGCAGCATTTCATGCTACTAATCCTTGCCACAGAAGGTTGGCCCTGGTTTAGACACTGTAAACTCTCACCACCTTCAGGTACTGCAAAATAATTTTATCAAATGATATTCCAGAGTTCATGAAGAATGATTGCACCTACTTGTTTCTTAATATTGTACTATATAGAAATAATAACCTTGGAAGAGGTTGAAATATTTCTTCATTCCAAAGGGAAAATGCATTGGAATGTTAATAGAAGGCAAAAGTGCACTCTGCAACAGAATTTGTGTATCAGTGAAGAAGAGCTTAAAGAATTGACTGGCACAGACTGACAAAAGGCAGACCAGACTGGAGCTACACATTTTCAAGGAGCTGAACTGGCTGCTAAGGTCTGTTGGCACAACTCAGAATCATAAACAGTGGTCAGGGGAAGGCTCAAATGCCTCTTCTGCTCATCACATTAGGTAGGGAACTAGCAAAATGAAAGTTTTGTTCCTGTAAGTATTAAAAGCTTAAAGGTGTCCTACACTCAGATGTTCTGAATAACTCCTTATTCGTTCCACAGGGCATGCAGTAAATCCCAGTTTAAAGTCATTCAGATCCATGTACACATTAATCCCAATGCCTAGAATTCAACACCATTCTTAAACTAGTAATTTGTCAGAAATACTTAACTTTAGCTCTGTTTGGAGTGGTATTTTGACAGATCAAGGAATGCAAGACTCTTTCCTTGTAATAGAAACAGGAACGTTCATGAAGGGGAAAAAGGGAGATTGAGAAGAGAGGCTGAGTGAAATAGCCTGGAAAAGAGGAGGCTCAGGGGTGACCTCATTGCTGTCTACAACTACCTGAAAGGAGGTTGTAGCCAAGTGGGGGTCAGTCTCTTCTCCCAGGCAATCAGGGACTAAACAAGAGGACCCAGTCTCAAGTTGTGCCAGGGGAGGTATAGGCTTGATATCAGGAGGAAGTTCTTCCCAGAGAGAGTGATTTCCCACTGGAATGGGCTGCCCAGGGAGGTGGTGGAGTCACTGTCCCTGGAGGTGTTCAAGAAAAGACTGGATAAGGCACTTAGTGCCGTGGTCTGGTTGACTGGATAGGGCTGGGTGCTAGGTTGGACTGGATGATCTTGGAGGTCTCTTCCAACCTGTTTGATTCTATGATTAAGACAGGAAACCACTGAGTGCAGACTTCTTAAACAGTGAGTTGACCCTTTAGATGGGGACAACAGGGAATCCATGAGGTTATGCTTCTTTGCATCTGTAAATAAACAGATACTTAAAGAAAATATGTTTAATGCTTTTAAAATATGATTCAGCAAAGAAGAGCAGTGCAGCGAGATAAAAAGATGATTTATCCCATGACCAGTGTGCTTCAAATTGACCAGAGAAAGTAATCTAATCAGACTTTATTAAACCGATTCTGCAGTACATCCTCAGTGCCTGGAAGCATTGTCTGAGCTGGTCTGCGGTCTAATCCTACTTTAGGAGCCTTGCCAACTATTTAGCCTTTTTGAAGTAGAAACACAGACACATACAATTTAACTACTGCAAACTTTTAATTAGGGGAGGGGGGAAGTGGACTTTTATTGATGCTTGGTTTCTGAGGCAACATTCATGGCAACAATATTCAAATAATTCTCACCAAACACATCCAATTTATTCTGAGCAGGTTATAGCAGATATTGTAGGATCACAAACCAGCCTAAAGAGGTCCTGCCAGGTTATATAATCTTTGAGCTCTCATCCAAGGCAGCCCCGAAGGCAGGCAGAGAGGAGAATTGCTAAAGGGTTGGTTTTGTTTCAGCCACTACCTCTGTTGCCTGACAAGCTGGCAGTATGGACAGTGACAGTTTCTGACCTATATCAATGAGTAAGCTCCACCAATGCAACAAGGAGCTCCCCACAGATTGACAAAACCACCCACTTGAAAAAATAATGGCAGAGTGTTGTCAGCCAGTGGTTGAGTCACCAACCCCGGGTGTTTTTGAAAGTTGGATGTGGTGGGTGCTTGGGTATATGGTTTAGAGTGTGTCTTGTAGAGAAGGATATTGGTTTGACTTGGTGATCCTGAGGGTCTTTTCCAACCTGAGTGTTTCTGTGATTCTGTGATTCAGTCCTTGCTTGCCTATGCAGATGTTTCTTTGCTCTCCTCATCCTTTCTTTGCTTTTTTTTTGGCCTGGCTAAACCTCAGTAATTTCCCATGACTTCTGGTAAAAAAGAGGACATGGAGAGAATCCTTTTCCACAGAGCTGAGGCAGCACAAAGAAAAGAACTGAAGCATATTAAGTGAGGACATTAAATCATTACATTTCATGCACCTTAGTTTATTTCCTTGCTGAACTGATTTTGGCTGGGGTAGAGTTAATTCCCTTCACAGCAGCTGGCATAGTGCTGTGTTTTGGATTTGTGACCAAAACATCAGCATTTTAGGTATTGCTGAACAGTGCTTAAAAGGCATCAAGACCTTCTCTGCTTCTTATGGTAGCAAGCAATTAAGACTGGTGGTGTACAAGCTGGAAGAGGGCACAGCCAGGACAGCTGACCCCAACTCATCAAAGAACTATCTCATGTTGTACTCAGCAACAAAAAAATGGAGAAAGGAGGAGGAAAGGAGGGAGTTCAAAGCCATGACATTTGTCTTCCCAAGAAACTGTTATGCGTGATGAAGCCTTGGAGATGGCTGAGCATCTGCCTGCCAGTGGGGAGCAGTGAATTAATTCCTTACTTTGCTTTGCTGGTGTGTGCAGCTTCTGCATTCCCCACTGGACTGCCTATCTTCATGAGCAAGTTTTCTCACTTTCACCTTTCAAATTCTCTCCCCCATCCTGCTGGGGTTAGTAAGTGGCACTCTGTGTGTAGGAGGGCTGAGCTGCCACTGGGATTAGTTTCACTGAGGATGGTGCAACTGTGCTCTCTGTTGTCCTCCCTGACACAAGATTAACATAGCACTTTTCAAGTTAGAAAGTCTGATAAAAAATCACAGCTTGCTGATCAGACCGTTCAAGAAATTGCTCTCTCCCTTGGATTCTGCCTGCAGTAATGCCATTGTGCAATGCTACAAGTCCCACTTAACTAATCAGTTCTGCACTCTAATCTGCTGCCATGCATGACTCCTCCTGTAGTCTCCCCCCAATTGAGTGTTCTCTCACCTTCTCCTTTTGTATTTCCAGCTTGATAAATGCTTCTGCAGAGTCTTGAATCTACCTTTTTCTCCTGGTGAAGAAATACTACTTGTACAATTCCTCTGAGGTGTGTCCCTGCCTTTGCTGTGTTTTCTATCCCACTCCTACATCCATTTTCTATTCATTCATGACCTTCTCCCCTTCAAGAAACTAGCCAGCCATTCTTGTAGGTGGAACTGTCAAAATCCATTAGGACTCAAACACTGGATTCTTACTGAGCTTCAACCAGGCAGGTCTTGCTAGATATGTGATTGTGGAAACAGCCCTATCTTCAGTTCTCAGAGTGCATGTGATGTAGAATTCTTGTGGAGGGAAGGATCAGAATCATAGAATGGTTCAGCTTGGAAGGGATCTTAAAAATCATCCAGTTCCATATTCCCTGCCATGGGCAGGTACACCCTCCGCTAGCCCAAGCTGCTCAAGGTCTCATCCAGCCTGGCCTTGAACACCTCCAGGAGGAGGGCATCCACAACCTGCTGGGCAACCTGTCCAAGTGTCTAACCGCCCTTACGGTAAAGAATTTCGTGATATCCAGTCTAAATCTGTCCTCCTCAAGCTTCAATCCATCCACTCTCATCCTATTACTACAAGTCCTTGTAAAAAGTCCCTTTCCAGCATTCTTGTAGGCCCCCTCAAGACCATGCTTTTCCAATTTGGAGACCAGGATGTCATGTGGGATAGTGTTGAAAGCTTTACACAAGTCCAGGTAGATGACATCAATTGCTCTTCCCTGATCCACTGATACTGTAGCTTTGTCACAGAAACTACCAAGTTTATCAGGCGTGATTTGCCCCTGGTGAAGCCACACTGGCTACCACCAATCCTCTCTTCTTCATTTTTCTGTATGCCTTATCAAGACCTTCAGGAGGATCTGCTCCATGGCTTTGCCAGGCACAGAGGAGGGTACTGACTGGCTTACAGTTCCTGGGGTCTTCCTTTTTCCCTTTTTGAAGATGTGGTTTATGTTTCCCCTTTTCCAGTCCGCAGGAACTTCACCATGACTTTTCAAACATGTTGGACAGTGGTTTGGCAGCTTCACCTCCAGTTCCCTCAGCACCTCTGGATGGATCTTGCCAGGTCCAGTGGACTTGTGCACCTTTTGGTTCTTTCTATGGTCTCAAATCTGATCTTCACTTATAGTGGGTAGATCTTCCTTTTCCCACTCCATGCCTTTTTTTTCTGAAGCTTGGGTGGTGCACATAGAGCCCTTGCTGGTGAACATGGAGGTAAAGTAGTCATTGAGCACCTCAGCCTTCTCTGTATCATTTGTGATGGGAACTTTCTAGTTCCCAAAATTCATGGTGAATCTTAACTATTTCACTTGTATTTAAAAAAGAAAAGCCTTAAAAGGTGGTTCTTGGAGATCTCTAGCATTTTGCTGTCAGGCATTATCTGCTCTCTGACCTTTCAAGCTGCAAGCCATGCAAACCTCACATTTCTCACCTGTTCCTTTAACATTCTTGTGCTTTGTATGTGCTGTGCCAACCCAGTTGTGTTATTTATTTAGCTTCTGTGACGGCCTCGCATTTGGAAGGCTGCCTGAGGAAAGATGCCTCAAGGAAGAGAGGGAACCCAGGAAGCTGTAAAAGTATCTTGCACTTCTTTCCCAGTGTAAAATGCATGAGCATGATGGCAACCCTCTTGCCTTTCAGTGCTGGAGATGTATACAGTGAAGGAGACCACATCACTATTGCCTTTGTAAGATGCAGATAGTGCCAGGCTGTGATATTTGCAGTATTGTGCACTGTGTTTAGTGGGTGATCTGCTAACAACAGCACATCTATTCCTAGCCTTACAGAGTGGAATTCTGCCTACTCATTCTTTCCTCTCTCTGCACTCTCTTCCTCCTGTCATGTACATAACACTCAGACCTTCCATATTAAACAGAGCCCAATCAAAAAACTAACTTTAAATCTGTGTGCTTTCAGGTTTTTAATTGTGGGGTAGCTTTGAATTCCCAGATTGGAAGAAACCCTTCTGATTTTAGTATTGGGCTGAATCCAGAACCATATGGGCTGCATTTACATGCAGCCAAGAACTCACAGCCAGTCTGAAGAAACCTGGGACAAGCTGACAGAAATAGTATTATAGAGAAAATAGTAATGAAAGATTTACACCAAAGAGGGTAGAAACCTCAAAAGCTTTGATCAACTTAGAATAGAATAGAATCAACCAGGCCAGAAGAGACCTCCAAGCTCATCCAGTCCAACCTATCACCCAGCCCTATCCAGTCAACTAGACCATAGCACTAAGTGCCTCATCCAGGCTTTTCTTGAACACCTCCAGGGATGGTGACTCCACCACCTCCCTGGGCAGCCCATTCCAGTGGCAAATCACTTAGTCTGGCAAGGTTTTATAAGAGTTCAAAAAAATGGAAACTAATTCTACTTTTTTCTATATAAGTAATTAAATCTGCTGAAAATTAAGTGTACAATATGAAGTAGTTTTTCCTACTTCCTTGGATGAAGAGAAATAAAAGGGCAATGAATTCTGCAAGCCTTAAACAGTGAACTTTTAAATATGGAATGAATGGCTGCTGGAGACTCTTTTTCTCTCTCCATGAACTGCAGACAGCTGCTTCAGCCCAGACTTATGATGTTGATGCACCTCAATGTTTTTTATACAACTCAACATTCTCAGCCTTCTTGTAGCTTCTGTATGCAAAAATAGAAAGCAGGGTGCATTTATGAACCTCATCTCAAGTGGCACATTTTTTTGCATGATTTTTCTCTGCCTGGAGATTAAGGCAAAGACCAAGTTTAGGTTGTAATTTTTACTATTTCCCTACAAAGAAGATTTTAAAAGACTGCAGAATAAACAGAGATTGGCTGAAGTGTACTCATTCGTAGTGAAAATAACTGGTTTTTTTTCATTGCATTGCTCATTCAAATGCTAAAATATTCTCTATTAAAAAACCAAACAAAACCCAACTCAGCTTTAAGTATTTGAATGTATGTAAATTAAAACTAGTGCTTGCTGTGAACAAGTGGAAGTGACAAATTTAAAGTAACATGAAGAGATAAAAATAATATCCATCCTGCTCACTCCTCTAGCTGTGCTCTTTGTCCAGGTTTGGGGTCCTCAATTCAAGACAGAGAGTCCAATGGAGAGCCACAAGGATGACTGGGGGACTTGAGCATCTCCCCTACACAGAGAGAGTGAGAGCCCTGGGGCTGTTCAGTCTGGAGAAGAGAAGACTGAGAGGAGATCTGATCAATGTGTACAAAGATCTGAGAGGTGAGTGTCAAGTGGATGGGGCCAATCTCCAATCTCTTTTTGGTGGTCAGCAGCAATAAGACAAAGAGTAAGTGCTACAAACTGGAACAGAGGTGATTTCACCTCACCATGAGGAGAAACTTCTTTACAATGAGGATGACAGAGCCCTGGAGCAGGCTGCCAAGAGAGGTTGTGGAGTCTCCTTCTCTGGAGACTTTTAAAACCCACCTGGATGCATTCCTGCACAGACTACCCTAGGGGATCCTGCCCTGGCAGGGGGGTTGCACTGGGTGATCTCAGGAGGTCCCTTCCAACCTCTAACATTCTGTGAAATGATGTCTTTGTTACATAGGAAAGAATAATTGCTCTGTAATCTTGAGTTACAACTGGTCAAAAAAACCCAACCAAACAAGCAAAAAAAATTCCATTGGAGTCCATGGCAAATTTTTCAGATGTTTTTATTTCTCACTGTGCTGCAAAAATCCTTCCACATCTACCTGTGGGGAAAAAAACCCAAGTTAATCTGATTAAACTGAAATGACATCAAATGCATAAAGAGCTGCACTGCATTGTTTTGTTTTAAATCCTACACAAGGATGACAGAGCCCTGGAGCAGGCTGCCCAGAGAGGTTGTGGAGCCTCCTTCTCTGGAGACTTTCAAAACCCTCTTGGATGCTTTCCTGTGTGGACTACCCTAGGGGATTCTCACTTGGCAGGGCGCTTAGACTCAATGATCTCTGGAGGTCCCTTCCACCTTCTAACATCCTGTGATTCTGTGATATTGTCATTCTCCTCACTCTCCAGATCAGTCATTTAACTGGCACTAATCATCCCCAAAGCAGCAGTGCATTTACTGCACATGTAGCACTCCTGAAGGAACATTTGTGTCCTCCTAAGCCAAGATGAAAGCTTGATCTAACAAATCCATCTTGAAATGTTGGGAAGAGTTGGGAACCTTCTTTCCCAGCAGCTTCCTCAAAATACTAGCATAGAAAGCATCTCTAAAATTGCTGTAGTAGCAACCAGCATCACCATTAAAACTTCAGCATGTCTGAAGAAAATGAAGTGCACAATGGCAGTCTTCATGCAAAGCAGCTTTTAGCTGCAAGGAGCTTCCATTACCACATTCCCCCCTTGCACAAGGCATGAGGATACAACACATTTGTGGCAGAGTAACTTGAGCACTCCCTCCCTCTGCATGGCATGGATGGCTGAGCCCATCATCACTCACACACAAGGGTATGCAGCTGGGGAAAACTGAGCCTGGACACTTCAGTCATTGGAGGCATTGGAATGAGACATTCTCAGCTTATATATTTCTTTTCAAGCCTGGGAAACTTCTCACTTGAGATATTGAAATCCTAGGATGTGTGGTGTATGAACTGTTGTCAGAAGGCTTCCTAGCCAATGTTTGTGTCCAGTTTCTGGTGTAGAAGTGAGAAATCAACACATGAGATTGTCAAAATCCTGAAAATGTCAATAGCATTCACAGAATATTGAACATTTGCATAGGTATTTTTGCAGCTGGCCCCAGGGTAAGATCCAGTTTTGTTCTGAGTATCCCTTGAATGCATCAAAAATGCCAAATCCCCTGGACTAAAAAGACAACTTAGAAAACATTGCTTCCTTCTCTGCTTACACTGACCACACACTGAATTTTAACTTCTTTCCATAGTGTTCTGCTTTGTGTGTCACTTTACAGTGTCTTAACCTCCCTGTCACACCAACATACTTCATTGTCTAGCCACACTCAGCAGTCAGCCTCACCCTGCTTCAGGGAGCTGTTACCCTTCATCTAACCAATGTGTCCCAAAACCTAGAAGTCTCTCCTTGATACTTTTTTCTGTCAGGATGACAGGATTCCTGAATGACCTGGTCTTTTTACAGCATCTGACCTTCAAGTTCAGCAGGCTTGGTATGACACCCTTCTAGAAACTACACAAGAACAGAGCATTTAATTAAACACTTTGAATGACAGAACCCTAGAGGTTGGAAGGAACCTCCAGAGATCAAGTCCAACCCCCTGCCAAGACAGGATCTCCTAAGGTAGTTCACACAGGAATGCGTTTGGGCAGGTTTTGAGTCTCCAGAGAAGGAGACTCCACAACCTCTCTGGGGAGCCTGCTCCAGGGCTCTGTTACCCTCACTGTAAAGAAGTTTCTCCTCATGCTGAGGTGAAACCACCTATGTTCCAGTTTGTACCTGCTGTTACTTGTCTTATTGCTACTGACCACCAAAAAGGGACTGGTCCCAACCATTTGACACCCACTCCTCAGATATTTGTACACATTGATCAGATCTCCTCTCAGTCTTCTCTTCTCCAGACTGAACAGTCTCAGGTTTCTCAGTCTCTCTTTGTACAGGAGATGCTCAAAACCATGTCCTGAAGCAATGAGGGAACTTCCTTTCCACTCCATTGCCCTCACCATAAAGAAATTTCTCCTCGTATTGAGGAGCAACTTTCTATGTTCCAATGTTCTATGTTCCAGCCTGCAAGTGGTACTAACCAGGAGCTAACAACTGCATCCACAGGAAGTTCTGTCTGCAACTACCTTACAGAAAGGACCTTACAGAAAGGGTGGTGCTAGTCTCTTCTCACAGGTCATTAGTGATAGAACAAGAGGGAATGGCCTCATGCTTTGGATGGGTAGGGTTACACTGAACATTAGGAAACATTTTTTTTCCAGCAAGAGTGGTCAGGCTTTGGAATGAGCTGCCCAGGGAAGTGGTTGAGTCTCCAACCCTGGATGTGTTTAAAACTCATTGAGATGTGGTGCTTGAGGATATGGTTTAGGGTGTACCTTGCAGAGTAGGGGCATCGGTTGGACTTGGGGATCCTGAAGGGCTTTTCCAACATGAATGTTTCTGTGATCCTGGTGGATCAGAAGATGCTGGATGCAGAAGTTACACTTGGATGTTCTCGAAGGCAAGCTTGAATTTCAGCTAAGTGGAGAATCTTGACAAATCAAAGAAAGCACAGAGAAAGTTTTGTTATAAGAAACTTCTTCACTGAAAAGTTTATCAACCCCTGGAATATGCTCCCATCCCTGGAGGTGCTTAAAATCTGCATAAGGGTGCTGCTAAGGGCCATGGTTTTGCACCAGACTTGGTAGAGTTGGATAATGGTTGAATTTGAGTATCTTAATGGTCTTTTCCAACTGAAGTGCTTCTAATAGTCTATGATTTTAAGTGTCAATCACCTTTTATGACTACTAGGAAGCATCTATCAGCCATGAACCACAAACAGTGGAGTAGATTATACTCTGCTCAGTCTATCTCTTTGCACTCAAGTTTCAAGCCAGCTGAAAGAGAGTCCACATAGACAGATCTTTCTGCCTTGCTTATTTCGTATATGTGCATGTATTAGATGCCATCCTGCTTCCTGGCATCACCAGCTGCTGTCCTACTCCTTACAAGCTGTCAGAATAAATGTGTGCTTTTTTTTAAAGCACTGATAACTTAGATATCAGTATCTTAAGAGTGTCAATTCTTCTGTTCCCAAGCTTGCTAAATACTTCAATGTAAATTGAACTTTCAGTAAGTGATTTCAGTGTTTATATTAAAAATAATGGTGGTATAAATCAAAGACTCACAGAATCATAGAGCGGTCTGGGTTAGAAGGGATGTCCAAAGATCATCTAGTCCAACACCCTGCAGTCAGTGAGGACATCCTCAACTAGATCAGGCTGCCCAGAGCCCTCTTGAGTCTCATCTTGAATGTCCCCAGGGATGGGGCCCCAGCCACCTCCCTGGGAAACCTGTTGCAGTGATCCACCAGCCTCATAATGCAGAACTTGTTCCTAACTTCCAATCTAAATCTGCTCTCCTTTCATTTCAAAACGTTGCCCCTGGTCCTGTCCATGCAGGCCTTTGAAACAGTCCCTCTGCACCCTTCTTGTAGTTCCCTGCAGGTACTGGCAGGCTGCTATTAGGTGTCCCCAGAGCCTCCTCTTTTCTGTCTGGAAAGGTGAAGCAAGTAAGGCACAAAACATAGGCAAATTCTAAGTTATCAGTGCTTTAAAAACCTAGCAGCAGGTTTCGCACCTAGCAGTGCGAAAACCTAGCAGCCTTTTGTCTAAACCAGTGCCTGCAAGTGGATATTGGATACAGTCTAGGTACAGAACTGCTTATCTTGTCAACATCATACTATGCTAGGAGGAGTTCATGGTTCAAATCAATAGCATCCCCTCTGCTCTGGGTAACCGTGTCACATAAGATTACAGACTATTATGTGCACAGGGGTTCTGTGTGGTGAGTTTGCATGTAGATGGCAGCATGACTGGCTACCTCTACAGCTCTGCTCCCCAGCTGGATTAATTACACTGCTGTTTTTTTCCCCTCTGAAGCTTCAGGTTTCATTTTAAAGGAGGGAAATGATGGGTGAGGGCATGGAGTGCATTCAGGTAGTGCTCCGTTCCAGATCCATTTGTCACCCAGTTGAGACGCAGGCACTGGTTTGGCTGTGAACACACTGAAGGGAACAACTTACCTGAAGGATGGACTCACACCAGACATTTCCAAACACTCTTGAGCAGCTCTAAGGCATCTCAGCAGAGGATGATGGCCTTAGCTTCCTGTGGAAACGTGACTGAGTAACAAATGATCCCGCAGATAGCAAGAATTTACCTACAGGCTCCATAGGATTCCTATATTTAGCCATAAAGAAGGGCAGTAGAGGAACATACTGTATTCTCCTTCTGCTCCAGTTAGTGTTAAGTATTATAAACAGCTACAGACTGCTACATTCCTTGCACCAAAGTCTTTGAGGAATGTGACATCCCCATGTGCCTTGTAACTGCTGAGACCTTTTTTTTTCCTCCCTCCCTGTGTACTTTGTTTCTAAATAAAGAACAACAATTTTACCCAACCTCCATTTTGTCTCTGTTTTCTAATGCTGTGATATTAATAAGGAGTGACATGTTTAAAGCCTTTATTTATACTGGTGGAGAATATTTTTGCAAGATATATATAGTGTGGTGCTCCCAGATGAGGAGGTTTTTTAGAGTGGTTTTGTAAGTGTAAGGCAAGAGAAGGTTTTCCTCACACACAAGAAATCATTAGCCAGAGGTAATGGTCGTTATGGTAAACTAAGACAGACAAATTCTTCCAGTAGATATTCCAAGAAACCTAATGTCTATGACTACCCTCTACTAAAAGAGCTGTGATAAACTCTGCCTGACCATGCACTATTTACTTTGGCCAGTCTGTAGGATTAGGTTCAGCTTCGAAGTGGGAGTAAGGAATGAAAATGGGTTTGGTCTGAAAGCAACAGCTGTTGCAGTGTAATAAAGAGCTGCAATGCTGCTTGCTTCACCTCTCCCTTTCCTTCAGATTCTCTGCAGTCTGAGGGTCAGTAAATTCCATAAGTATTCAGGAAAGATTCCCCAAGGCCTCTTATGCACATTAGAGGCTGCTGCTTATTAGTGGGGGTGGCACAAGACCATAATCTTCCTCTACAGTACTGTAACAGATGGAGAATCATAGAGTCATGGAATCATAGAACCACAGAATCATGGAACCATAGAACCATAGAATCATGGACTCCTAGAACACAGAATCACATAATGGTTTGGTTTGAAGGGACCTCCAAAGGTCACCTCATCCAATCCCCTCGCAGTTAGCAGGGACATCCTCCTGTAGATCAAGTTGCTCAGAGCCTTGTTGAGCCTCATCTTGAATATCTGCAGGGATGGAGCCTCAACTACCTCCCTGGACAACCTGTTCCAGTGTTCCACTACCCTCATGATAGAATCATGAATAATTTCTCCCTTTCTCTGTAAGGCAGGTTGCTTTTGAGCACCTCCATGATTTTTACTGCAGTAAATTTCTACTGCTTCTTTCCTCCAATTTCATCAAGTGAGAAGCTGCACAGACAGTTTGGTGCAAGACAAGAGACAAACAAGTCAAATTATTGTGCAGTAAATCCAGTAACTATCCACACAAGTGGAAAGTCTGATTGGCTTTTGGGTCCTCTGTGCAAGAAGAAAAAAGAAACAAACAAGAAAACAAATGCTTTTTGGAGTGAAAATAGGAGATAAAGCTATATACCTTTCTAAAACCTGCTCTAATCCAAAAGTTTGGGGAGTATATTTAGTAATGAGCAGATGTTGTTGCCCTAAAGAAAGGTGAAAGGCCTTGCACATAAGAATCTCCTGCTTTGCACTTCCCCGATTTATTTCTCAAGGACACAACTGCACCCTCTGTAACCATACTTTTGGTTTCAAAATGAGGCCATATTAAGACTGTCATCTCCACCTCATTAGTAGTAAGTTTTTCATGGAATAGAACAGAATAGAATAGAATCAACCAGGTTGGAAAAGACCTCCAAGATCATCCAGTCCAACCTAGCACCCAGCCCTATCCAGTCAACTAGACCATGGCACTAAGTGCCTCATCCAGGCTTTTCTTGAACACCTCCAGGGACGGTGAATCATTAAGGCTAGAAAAGACCTCTAAGATCATTAAATCCAGTCACTAACCCAACACCACCATGCCCACTCAAACATGCCCCGAACTGATTATGTGGAAAAGAACATCACAGAATCACAGAATGGCAGGGGTTGGGAGGGATCTCAAATGACCATCCAGTCTAACCCCCCTGCCAGAGCAGGATCACCTATATCAGACCACATAGGAAAGCATCCAGGTGTTTTATTTAGTATCTCCAGAGAGGGAGACTCCACAAATTCCCTGGGCAGTTCCAGTGTTCTGGCACCCTCATAAGTTAAAAAAAACCTCTTCCTCACGTTTCCATGGAGCTTCCTATGCCTCAACTTCCACCCATTGCCTCTTGTCCTGTCACTGGGCATCACTGAGCAGAGCCTGGCTCCATCCTCCTGGCACTCACCCTTCACATCTTTATAAACATGAATGAGGCCACCCCTCAGGCTCCTCCTCTCCAAGCTCAAGAGCCCCAGCTCCCTCAGGCTCTCCTTGTTAGAGAGCTATTCTACTGCCTTAATAATTTTTGTGGCTCTGTGCTGGACTCTTTCAAGCAGTTTGCTGAAGTGCTTCTTGAACTGAGAAGCCCAGGGTGATAAGGTAAAGCTTGTTGAAGATGCTAAGTATGCTAATTCAAAAGCATTTCAATACTGATTTTTAAGATGGGGCTTTACTCACAGTTTGAGCCATGAGAAGGTTTCATCTAAGCAGCAGAATCATTTGTCACTTCTGACCATCCCGGTCCTCCTCATGGTTATAGACATGCACAGGATGCTGGGCTGCCATTTCCAGCAAGGCCACTTGTCATATTCAGATGCTGCTATGAGATTTATCTGGGGTTTGAAGGCATCAGCAATAAATCCAGACCTAGCATTAATATTGGGTAGGATAAAACGAGAAACAAAGGAGAAAAACAAGCGTAAAATCTTACTATGTTTCCAGCTTATAAAAAGAGTGTTTGGAAGACAGAAAAACAGGATTCATCAGAAGTTCCCTCTTTTTTTGGTATATCATTAGGATATACCTAGAAGCTTGGATTTCTGTTTTGTTTTGTTTTGTTTTCCCCCCTGATTTTTTGCCACTTTAGGCACTTTAGGAATGTAGAATCTCTACTTACAGAGAGAGAAATTATGTAACATTATGTATAGGGAAGGTTCTGACCATTAATTGAAGACAGAGAATAGCTCTCAGCAACAACCAAACAAACATTTGAACCAGCCTTAATAAACATATTTTTTCTCAGGTTTGTCTCTTATAGAATAGAATAGAATCAACCAGGTTGGAAAAGACCTCCAAGATCATCCAGTCCAGTCCAACCTAGCACCCAGCCCTATCCAGTCAACTAGACCATGGCACTAAGTGCCTCATCCAGTCTTTCCTTGAACACCCCCAGAGACGGTGACTCCACCACCTCCCTGGGCAGCCCATTCCAATGGCAAATCACTCTCTCTGTGAAGAACTTCCTCCTAACATCCAGCCTATACTTCCCCCGGCACAACTTGAGGCTGTGTCCCCTTGTTCTGTTGCTGGTTGTCTGGGAGAAGAGACCAACCCCCTTATCATTCAGTAACTTATCCTCCTGCTATCCCTAAATTGCTCTGGCACTGGCAGGACCTGAAGTAGCTACATATGTTTCTGCAGCACTGCAAGCACGTTTTATTATCAGATTTGATGGTGTGATAGTATAAAAACACATCTATGTGCTGCTTGCAATTAAAATGTTAATAAAGGCTTATTGAAGGAAATGTGATTGATTCCTGAAATGTCCCTCCTCTCCCCCTCCCTCTCGCCTCTCCCCCTTAATATCAGACATATTTAGATTAGAGGAACATGAACAGCAAGAAGCGACAGAGGAAGAAGAAATTATGCTTGGTGTGCAACACTGTCAAATCATCTCTCCGGTGCCCTTTTAATGACCCCTTTTTGTTTCACATCTGCTAAAAATACCTCAAAAGCCCTCAGTGAAGTTATAATTTAACACAATTCAATATCCTGCAAGAAACAACAGGTTTACAAGTCCTCAATCCTGCCCTAGAAAAGCCAAAAGTACATGAACAATCTACTTTTGTTTGTTTGTTTCTAGGAAAAGACCATGTCATAATCCTTTGCCAGTCCGAATCAGCAGAGATTGAAAATCTTCCGGAAATGTTAACCCTGCAACTGACAAATCTCAGGAGAGAACCTTCAGGCACTTGTCAGTGACCTTCAGAACAGCTCAAGCATTGTTTTTTCTCTGTAAGTGACTGGTACATTAGAAATAAACTGGCACCCTGGAAGACATTAATAGAATCATAGAATGGTTTAGATTGGAAGGGACCTCAAAAATCACCCAGCTCTAACCCCCCGCCTTACACAGGGACACCTCCCTCTAGAACAGGTTTGCTCAAGGCCTCATCCAACCTGGCCTTGAACACCTCCAGGGAGGGAGCAGCCACAGCGTCCCTGGGCAACCTGTTCCAGTGTCTCACTACCCTCACCATAAAGAACTTCTTCCTAACATCTAGTTTAAATAACCCTCTTCAGGTCTCCTCAAAGTCTCCTCTCCTCCATGCTGCAGAGCCCCAACTCTCTCAGCCTGTCCTCATAGCAGAGGTTCTTCAGCCCTCTCATCATCATCATGGCTCCAGAACTGCACACAGTACTCCAGGTGGGTGTCTCACAAGAGCAGAGCAAAGGGGGAGAATCACTTCCCTTGCCCTGCTGGCCACACTTCTCTTGATGCAGCCCAGGACACAGTTGCTGTCTGGGCTGCACACACACATTGCCAGCTCATCTTGAGGTTTGCATCAACCAAGACCCATTGGTTCTTTAATTCTTCCATTACAGGTACTTGAAAACTGATGGAAGACTCACAGAATTGCCAGGGCTGGAAGGGATCTCAAGGATCATTCAGTTCCAACCTCCCCTGCCATGGGCAGGGACACCTCACACTACATCAGGTAGCTCAGAGCCACAATCCATCCTGGCCTTAAAGACCTCCAGGGATGAGGCTTCCATCATCTCCCTGGACAAACTGTTCCAGTGTCTCACCACCCTCATGTTCCTAACATCCAATATGAATCTACCCACTTCTACTTTTGCTCCATCCTCCCAAGTCCTATCATTACCTGACATCCTAAAAAGTACCTCACCAGCTTTTTGTAGGCCCCCTTAAGATACTGGAAAGCCACAATAAGGTCTCCTCAGAGACAAAGAGAACAACTCCAACTCTCTCAATCTGTCTCCACAGAAGAGGAGCTCCAGCCCTGATCATGCTCATGACCCTTCTCTGGACATGCTCCAGCAAGTCCACATCTTTCTTGTAACAAGGGCTACAGAACTGGATGCAGTACTCCAGATGGGGTCTCACCAGAGTGGAGTGGAGGGGAAGAATCACCTCCTTTGCCACAGCTCTCCTGATGGAGCCCAGTATACAAGTCATCCAATGGCAGATTGAAATAGAATAATGAGCAGCATGTGGTAAGGCAGAGGGCAAAGGGTCATGTCAGGATTCTTACCTTTGTTCATACCTCTTGATCTTACTGCAGAATACAGTCCACATATAGCCCCTGAATTTTAATTACTGGTGCCATGGCAGGGCAGCAAGAGTCCACTTACACTTGTACAGGATTTAAAACAAAACAATGCAGTGCAGCTCTTTATGCATTTGATGTCATTTCAGTTTAATCAGATTAACTTGGGTTTTTTTCCCCACAGGTAGATGTGGAAGGATTTTTGCAGCACAATGAGAAATAAAAACGTCTGAAAAATTTGCCATGGACTCCAATGGAATTTTTTTTGCTTGTTTGGTTGGGTTTTTTTGACCAGTTGTAACTCAAAGTTATAGAGCAATTATCCTTTCCTATGTAACAAAGACATCATTTCACAGAACGTTAGAGGTTGGAAGGGACCTCCAGAGATCACCCAGTGCAACCCCCCTGCCAGGGCAGGATCCCCTAGGGTAGTCTGCACAGGAATGCATCCAAGAGAGTTTTGAAAGTCTCCAGAGATGGAGACTCCACAACTTCTCTTGGCAGCCTGCTTCAAGGCTCTGTCATCCTCACTGTAAAAAAGTTTCTTCTCAAGTTGAGGTGAAACCTTCTATGGTTAAGTTTGTGTCCACTGTTTGTCTTATTGCTGCTGACCACCAAAAAGAGATTGGCCTTATCCACTTGACACCCACTCCTCAGATATTTGCACACATGGATCAGATCAGCCTTCTCTCCAGACTAAACAGCCCCAGGGGCTCTATGTCTCTTTGTAAGGGAGATGCTCAAGTCCCCCAGTTATCCTCATGATCTCTCTCTCTCCAGCAGATCTCTGTTACTCTGTGTGAGAGATCACAATCCTTTGAACTCACATGAGATGAACAACTTACTATAACCTTGGGTTTTGACAGCAGTGCCTTGAGTGATGAATTCAAGATAGACTTTGCCATGACAAATATTAAAAGGATAGACTGCTCAGCACCATATCTGTTTCACTGAATCTCTCAGAAGAAATGCTCAAATCACAGCTATCCCAACTATTTAATGTAGATCCATTTCTCTCCCTTCTCTTCTTCCCTAGTGTCAGCAGTAAGCCAAAGAGCTCTGTGCTTCCTGGAGGTACAGCCAAGTAGCACAGGGGCTGGTCCATTAACTCCAAGGATGCAAATCAGCATGGTGGAAGTATACAGGTGCCCTTTCAGAGCACACTTGCTTTTATGCTTCTTAACCACTTAGCAGCTTTCTCTGCTAAACAAGGATAGCCTTGTTAAACCCAGTTTCATCCTATTTTGCATGCCTGCAGTCCTTCCTTCAAAAACCTGCCTGAAACATAATCTTTACACAATGTAGACTGGTCACATAGTTGCCTAAACTGCTTTATGCTTAGCAGTTATTTGTCAGTCATTCCCCTCAACTCCTACCAGCTAGCCAGAGGAGCCTCAGGGAGGATCTTGGCGTTGTCTACAACTACCTGAAAGGAGGTTGTGGCCAGGTGGGGGTTAGTTTCTTCTCCCAGGTGACCAGTGACAGAAGGAGGGGACACAGTCTCAAGCTGCACCAGGGCAGGTGTAGGCTGGACTTTCGGAAGAAGTTCTTCACAGAAGGAGTGATTTGTATTGGAATGGGCTGCTCAGGGAGGTGGTAGAAGTGTTTAAAAAAAGACTGGGTGTGGCACTTGGTGTCCTGGTTTAGCTGATTACAGAATCATAGAATTAACCAGGTTGGGGAAAACCTTTGAGTTCAACCTATCACCTATCACCTTCTAATTAGCTAAACCATGACACCATCCAGTCTCATCCAGTCTCCTTTTAAACACCTACAGGGTAGATGTCTCCACCAGCTCCCAGGGCGACCCATTCCAAAGCTAATCATTCTTTCTGTGAAGAACTTCTTCCAAAAGGCCAGCCTAAAATTAGATAAAACTGGGTGATAGGTTGGACTCGATGATCTCGAAGGTCATTTCCAACCGGATTGATTCTGTGTGATTCTGTGACTTTATTTCCTGGTAATACACAGCATGTCAGAACAGACACTTTGCATTTTCAACTTTCCACATCATACCTGGCCCTGTGGCTGGTACTCACTAACCTGCAAACGCTCTAATTCCAAAACACATGCCGGATCTTAGGCTCTGGGCTACTGAAGCCCAAAGCTGTCATGGACACGACGTACACAGCAAGCAGAGGCAGCGCGTTGTGAACATTCAGTAACACTGGAGCACACTGTATGAGCTATGAGCTCCAGACATTATTTATAGTTCACTTGTGAGTCGACTGTTTGCAGCACTTCGCTGGAGGTAAGCAGGGTTCTCAAACTTTAAAAATAGACCTTAACAGCAGGCATGAATATTATCTTGCAAGCTTATCTCTGAAGAGCACATCTAGTGAGCCATCCAAGCAGCAATGAAGAGCTGCATCAGCACCCTCCTGGTGAGCTGTTTGGGCCTGTTTCAAAAGCGGAGTTGGACATGAGGTTGCACTGCTTGTCAAAGTTGTGCCAGTGTTAACAGTTTTAAGGCTATGCCTGGTTTTCACAGAATCACAGAATTAACCAGCTTGGAAAAGACCTTTGAGGTTACTGAGTCCAACCTATCACCTAACACCTTCTGATTGACTAAACCAAAGCACAAAGTGTCTCATCCAGCCTCTTTTTAAACACCTCCAGAGGCGGTGAATCTATCACCTCCCTGGGCAGCCCATTCCAATGCCAATCACCCTGTGAAGAACTTCTTCCTAACATCCAGCCTAAACCTGCCCTGGTGCAGTTTGGGACTGTATCCCCTCATTCTGTCACTGATTGCCTGGGAGAAGAGACCAACCCCCACTTGGCTACAACCTCCATTCAGGTAGTTGTAGAGAGTAATAAGGTCTCCCCTGTGCCTCCTCTTCTCCAGGCTTATTTTTCCAGAGAATTCAAGTTTAGGATAAACAGTTTGAAGGACTGAACACATAATAATAGTAAGTTAAGTTTATCTAATTCCACTGGGCTGCTGAGTATCTTGTATTCTGCAGTATAAGCTTGCTGTCTGTCAGAGCAGCCAGAAGCCAAGCAGGAGGTAGGCCAATCTCTGCTCCTGACCTTACGTGCAGGGAAACTGCATTCTGGTTTGGCTTTGTAAGGTACAAAGGGGGTGGAAGGGAGATAGAGACAGTGTGCTGGCTGTAAAGAGATGAAATACTGTACAAGGGGAGTATTGTGTTGTTACTGAACTGTAAATATATGTTTATTTCCATTTCTATCTTCATACTTAGTCTACTTTTGTAAATATAATTTCATTTAACTCCCAAAACTCTAAGTGTGGCAAATTTACTCTGGGGGATAAATTTCCAATCTGTTGGGTGGCAAATCCAGACTACAACAGTCAGGTTGTGAGGTAGCACTGAATGCAGCTCTGCCAGGCCATGGGGGACTGTCTTATTGTTACTTACCACTTGCAGTACTTTCCATCCATCCAGACATGTACTGACAAAGGCACTGAAGGAGTGTAACAGTTATCAAACCAGCCTTAGGTGTATAACAGCTGTTAAAGTGCTGTGGGAAGAGAAAGCTTGGTTTTGGCTGTGTAGCCTTCTTTAGAAGCCATGCCAGAGAGTGGAAGCAATGAGATGTTCTGCATCCTTGTCTGTTTTGGGTTCTGAAATGTTTGTAGCAAGTCTTCTTGTTCATTTGCAAACCAACAGCTTCTGCAGGCCGCCCAGATTTATTTTGCTGCAAAGATAAAGAGGACAATCTGACAACTGTACCAAAGGCACTGGACAAAATGCAAAGCTGACAAAGTGACAGAAAAGAGGGGTTAAAATGAGATTGATAAAAAGATTATGCACATATATATATATATATATATAGGTGTAGAATAGTAGAAACATAGTCTTTGTTTTTTGGTTGGAAAAGACATCTAAGACCACAGAGCTGAACCATCGACCTGATACTACCATGGCCACTAAATTGTGAACCGAAGCGCCTTGTCCAAATGTTTCTAGAACACCTCCAGGAACAGTCACTCCACCACTTCCCTGGGCAACCTGTTCCAATGCCTGACCATTCTTTCAATATTTATCACACTTGGGAATGGAATTGCTTTCAACACACTGTTAATCACCTTAAAGGCAATTCATTTAACTATTTCCACTCTACATAACTTCAGGACCCCAAAGAAGTCACCAGAGTTTCGTTCACAGTAAGACCTGCCAAACCTTCAACAAGAGGGGTTGAACTGTAAATAGATGTAAATTTGCCTTGTGTTTATTTATTGCCTTGTGTACTTCTGGTTTTAGTCTACTTTTGTAAATATAATTTCATTAAACTCCCAACATTCTGAGTGAATGTGGTAAATTTACTCTAGGGGGTAAATTTCCAATTGGTTGGGTAGAAAGCCAAACTTTGTCACTATGTTCTTGGTTTTCAGCTCTGGCCAGCTAATGAACATAGTTTTCACATAAGGCATGGAAACAAAAAAAACCCCAATAAATTATGAGGCTTAATTAAATACAAGCATGAGAAATGCTTGCTAGCCACCTAACTCATAGCAACGTGCTCATCTGTTTCTGTGGGACATTTCATGAGAGCAAGACATTTTTAAGGTTAATTTTGACACGAGGGCACATTTTTGGCCGCATATAGAAATGTCTAAACTGGTTCTTTTTGTCACACTAAGTTATCATCACAAAAGCACTCTAGGGAGAATAGATTCTAAATAACACAGCCTAGGTCTGGGCTAAAATCAGCACGCTCCCAATCAAAATATCCAGACTGAGACTAATTAGACGTGAATGGGAATCATCCTCTCTTTCTGCAGAACCAAAATCTGACCCAGATTATGAATAACCAATACCAGCTGCAGTTTTACCCACTTCAATATGGATTAAATGGTTGAAAATCTTGGGGTGGGAGACTACTGCAAGGTTGGGAGGCACATTAATTCTTGCCTTGTAATTTGTTGCAACAGATACTGAAATGGCTTGGTTCAGCAACTCGCTCTGCCCAGATCCTCTTACTTCAGGAGAGCACTGGAATGCTGGAAGTGTCAGCACGGATAACACCTTCACATATATGCTGCTCGCTGACCACAAACTACATGAATAAAAAGGTCAAGAGAAACTGTGGTGTAATAAGATGCAGTGCTTTAGTAAGGAATACATGCTTGCTCTTCTCTGGTATTGTACCACTCTGTTCAAAATTGAGGGATGGATTATTGTGGATTTGCTTTTCTTTCAGGAATTAGGGCTGGTCCTGGCTTAGCTTCAGTACTGCAGTGGTATTAACTGCAATGCATTTCTGTCTTACAGCTTCATCCCATTTAGCCATTGTGACTTTGGAGTGACTTCCAAAGCAATCCAATCAGAATGAGTTGGCAGATTAATGTTAACTTTCATGTCAGGACTGAAGGCAATGCAAAATAAAAACCGCTAGAAGAAGAGGCACTGCACTAGCCATACTGCAGCTAAAAATAAAACTGGGCTGTCTCATGGGAGCTAATGAGCCTTTGCTTAATCTACAAATGGGTAAAGCAGCAGGAAACTACCTTCCTGTGTATTAATCATTCTCTCCATTTAAATAACATTGATGCTAGAGCCTCTGGACAGTACAGAATCATAGAATGGTTTGGGGTGGAAGGGATCTCCAAAGGTGAACTAGATCAGGTTGCACAGTCTTGTTGAGCCTGTCCTTGAAGATCTCCAGGAATGGGGTCTCAACTACATCCCTGGGCATTCTGCTTTCACCTTGTACCAGCCTCATGATAAAAAACTTGTTCCTAACATGCAAGCTAAATCTCCTCTCATTTCAAACCATTGTCCCTCGTCCTATCACTGCAGGCATTTGCAAACAGTTACTCTTCATCCTTCTTGTAGGCTCCCTTCAGGTACTGGCAGGCTGCTATTAGGTCTCTCCTGAGCTTTCTCTTCTCCAGGATGAACAACCTCATCTCCCTCAGCCTGTCCTCATAGCAGAGGTGTTCCAGCCCCCTGATCATTTTTGTGGCTCTCCCCTGGACCTGCTCCATCAGCTCCATGTGCTTTCTGTGTTGAGGGCTCCAGAGCTGGATGTAGTACTCCAGAGCAAAGTGCTGGAATCACCTCTCTCAGTAGCCAAGGCCTGCCCTCTATTCATCTGAAAATTTGGACTACCACAGAAGTTTCCATCTTCCTTAGCCTTGGCTGCCACTGAGTTTGTGATACATTTTATGCTGCAGTTCCTTAGGAGCAGCATTGGCAAGAATAGAAGATTTACCACTTTGCCTTTTGTTTGGGCAACAGTTCAAATGGTGCTTTCTTCCTTGCAATGAAGCAGTATGGAAAGTGCTGAGACACTGCAGGGATCAGAATCCAAGGAGGGAATTTGAACCAGTAACTGTTAACATCCCCATACAATTTGAATATTAATTGTAACCCAAACATCAAAGATCAATCATCATTGCAGCTCTTTGGCAGAGCTGTGTTAGGACTACGAGGTGCCTGTACTGTGTGACTCAAGCCTCTAAGGCTAACACACTCTCTGCAGTTTGATGACTTAATTTCCATCCCAGTCTAAAAGTACTTCTTCTTACCTGCATGTACTAGTTGTGGAGATGGATACTTCTTGGTCTCACAACATTTGAGTGCTCTATATGATTAAGCCTACTTTTGTCCACTCAGGTTAGTAATTTCTGTTCTCTAGGAAAGTCCATAATACCAAATAACGATCAGGGGGCTGCTCAGGACTGGCTGAGAGAGCTGGGGTTGTTCAGCCTGCAGAAGAGAATTCTCAGGAAAAAAAAAATAATAGCAGCCTGTCAGTACCTGATGGAAGCCTGCAAGGATGGAGAGAGCCTGTTTACAAAGGCCTGCAGTGATAGCACAAGGGACAATGGTTTAAAATGAAAGGAGATTCAGCTTGGATGTTAGGAACAAAGGTCTCTGTCATGAGGGTGCTGGAAGACTGGAAGCAGATTGCCCAGGGAGGAAGCTGAGATAGATTTTATGGTCCTACTCTGGCAAAGGAGTTGGACTCAATGATCTATGGAGGTCCCTTCCAACCCCTAACATCCTGTGATCCTGTGAACAAGATATGGTACTCTTGGATTTCTAGCCAAACACTTTCTACTGACTGCCATGTGTCAGTCATGACAAACAGCAAGCCTGAAATCTTTGGGTTTTTTCTCAGCCACAGTTTCTGGCTTTGGAGAGGCATCTCTTCAGCAGAANAAAGCCATGGCACTTGGTGCCATGGTCTAGCCTTGAGCTCTGTGGTGAAGGGTTGGACTTGATGATCTGTGAGGTCTCTTCCAACCTTCATGATACTGTGATCTATGATCTACTATGAAATCTTTGGGTTTTTTCTCAGCCACAGTCTCTGGCTTTGGAGAGGCATCTCTTCAGCAGAACCAAATAGTTCCACCTCAGCGTGATAGCTGCATCCACAAAATGCTTTCTAACCACATCAGCTTTGCCAGGATGTTCATAACACCAAGAAGATTTATGAACATTCCGGCACTGATCAGCAGTATCCTAATTCTTAGGTTTACAAATCTGTAGGCAAAGCCAATGAGTTTCTGGCCATGATGAAATAAAACTAAGTTTGCTGATTTTATTTTAACATTTCTGATATTTTCTTCCTGCCAGGATGAGTTGTTTTCTGCTTTATTGTTGTCCATTTTTCTATACATTAGGACACAATGAAAAGAAAATCAGTCTTCCTGTCTTTCTCTGCACAGTTTAATCTTCCTCTTGCTTTATAATGCAAATACACTTCTCTCAGTGCTGTGTTTACTCCAAGCTTCAAATCTCTTCTGTCACTGACAATGGAATGGAAGTCTGGCTATGCAGTTTTGCCTGCCCACTTGTTTTGCTTCTTCTAAATTGGGAAGTGCATGACAGACCAACAAAAAAATCAATAGAAGCGGAGAATGGGACTTAGGACCAATTATTGCTCTGATAATGTCTCATATTCACATAGAATCATAGAACGGTTTAGGTTGGAAGGGACCTCAAGGATCATCCAGCTCCAACCCCCTGCCATAAGCAGGGACAGCTCCCACTAGAGCAGGCTGCTCAAGGCCTCATCCAGCCTGGCCTTAAAACACCTCCAGGGAGGAAGCATCCACAACCTCCCTGGGCAACCCGTTCCATAAGATGACACAGATGAATTCTTAAAAATAAACACTAAATAAATTAATATTAACATTTCTCTGAGATCTAACAGCTGACCTGTAACAGCAACCTTATAATAGGGACAATAAAAAATGGAAAGAGAGAGACCTCCCCATACTTACCCTATGCAATTATTCTAATCAAAACCTTTCACACTAGTAATATCATCAACAAAAAGCATTTGCAAAGTTACTGACATTTTCTAGGAGGTCAAAACCTGAGGAAAAAGAATTAAATACAGAAGTGGTGGAATTAAAGACAGCTAAATTTTAAGGGAAAAAAACCCTAACTGCATGCAATTCATTAAATATAAAACATCAAAGACATTTGTCCCACTTCTACTCTTGGCTGCTTTGATTCCTGCTTATTTTGCAGAGTGGACCTGTTTACTCTGGAGGTGTTTGCAGTTAGCTGTGGATTCAGACGGGATGTCAAGGTGGTGGAGAGCTCCTCCTGCAGCATTTTGGCTGATGCCAGCAGAACTCAGACAGGCAGAGTGATGCAGTTCTTATATAACACCTCAGGGTTCAAAGTTGGGTTCTCTCCCATTTCCAGCAGCAGACAGCTTGCAATTCTCATTCTGCAGCGTCACAGAGTGCCGGACATCAACCTTGACACTGCTGAAAGACCAAAGAACAGCCATTTGTTACTGTGGAACGTCCAATCTACTTAATCTCTAGGCAATACAAATTGAGAAAAGCATTTCCATCTCTGGAAAATTTCTCTGGAGTTTGTTTAAATTGATTTTTAAAGGAAATTATTATCTAAAATTCACCAGCTATGCACAATGGTGATACTTAAGACTGCAAAATTAACTTCTTCAGGTGTCATACTCCCCAGATGCTTTCACAACCCAGGTACTGGAATTACTGCCAACACGTGCCACTGATGTTTTACTTGTATAATGGAAATCACTTATTAGAAGACTTCACTTTCTTCAACATGAAATGTAAAATAATATATAGTACATTCCCCACATGTCTAACATAACTTTACAATGCAGAGTAGCAAATTCCCTGTAGAAATCTTCTACTTAGCTTCAAGCTTTTTACAGAAGCGCAGAATTGCTGAGGCTGGAAAAGACCTCTCAGATCAAGTCCAGCTTTAGACCTAACACCACCACATTAGCTAAACCAAGACACCAAATGCCACATCAGATCTTTTCTTAAACACCTCCAGGGACGATGATTCCACCACCTACCTGGGCAGTCCATTCCACTGTCTAATTACCCTTTCTGTTAGGAAGTGCTTCCTAATATCCAACCTAAACCTCCCGTGCTGCAGCTTCAGACCATGCCCTCTTGTCCTGTCACAAGCTGCCTGAGAGAAGAGCCTGACCCACACCTGTCTACAGCTTCTCTTCAGGTAGTTGAAGAGAGTGATAAGGTCCCCTCAAAATCTCCTCCTCTCCAGGCTGAATACCCCCAGCTCCCTCAGCCTCTGCTCATCAGACTTTCCCTCCAGCCCCCTCACTAGTCTTGTCACTTAGAGCTAGAGCATGTTTATAGAATCATAGAATGGTTTAGGCTGAAGGAGGTCTCCAAAAGTCATCTAGTCCAATCCCCTTGCAGTCAGAAGGGACACCTTGTAATAAATTAGGTTGCCCAGAGCCTGGCTGTGCCTGACCTTGAAGATCTCCAAGGATGGAGACTCAACAGCCTTCCCTGGGCAACCTCTTCCAGTGTTCCACCACCTTCATGGTAAAGAACTTGTTCCTAACATCCAACACAAATCTACCCTTCTCTGATTTCTAACAGTTGTCCCTTGTCCAACGATTGTAGGCTTATACTACTTTCCTTCTCATCCTTTTTAATTTAGTAGTATCTTGTTACTAAAATAGAATAGGAAACACATCCATAACTCATGATTTCTGTGAACACTACGTTATGTCCAGATTGAAGAGAATCACCTTCCTCTTAAAATGATCCTATGGTTTGTTGGAGCAGTTCAAGTCATAAGCTTGTAGCATGTTGGTGAAATTATCACACACACACACACAGTATCACCAAGTTTGGAAGAGGAAGTGGAGAAAATAAAGCATTAATGGAGTTAATAGTAATAATACATGCTATGGATTGTGCTTCTAGCTAGAAGGTCTTCAGGGAAATTACAAAACTTGACTAGATTACTCTGCCTTGGTGAGACCTCACCTGGAATACTGTATTCAGTTTTAGGCTACCCAGTTCAGGGAGGACAGGGATCTACTTGAAAGAGTCCAAGGGAGGGCTAGGAAGATGCTGAAAGGGCTGGAGTACTGCCCTATGAGGAGAGGGTGAGGGACCTGGGGCTTCTTGATCTGTCAAGAGGAAACTTAGAGGGGATCTAATCAACGTTTATAAATTTCTGAGGGCTGAGAGTCAAGAGTTGGGGGGGACAAACTCTGCTCAGGTGTGCTCTGTGATAGGACAAGGGGTAATGGATATGAACTACAGTGCAGGAAGTTACACTTCAACGTGAGGAGGAACTTCTTTACTGTAAGGGTTGCTGAGCACTGGCACAGGCTACCCAGAGAAGTTGTGGAGTCTCCTTCTCTGGAGACTTTCAAGCTCTGTATGGATGTGTTTGTGCAACCTGACCTAGATTCTATGGGTTTGTTCTGGCAGGAGGTTGGATTCAATGATCTCTGGAGGTCTCATCCAACCCCTAACATCCTCTGATCCTGTGATTGACTCCCTCATGCTCTGAAAACCTGTGGTGTTCTGACTAGGACAAACCAGACTGATGACACTTCTGAAGAACGATTCTGAAGATCTCTAAGACAAGGCCGGCACAATGCATGGCTATGGCTGCTTCAGAGCTATCAGTCAAGAAGTGAAAACTGTACAGCTGTTGTATTATAGTTCTGCATCCAGGCTAATTAGCTGGACCTGTAAACAAGCCTGATTACCTCACTTACAGTGTGGCACTGTGGCACTCAGCAACATGCCCTGTCAGTCTGGAGCTGAGTTGCAAATCTCACCAATGATGCTATAGGGAAATAATGAAGTCATCTTGCCTTCTTAAAAGAAAATGATCAGCCAAACTACAGATGAAAATGAAACTGTCAAATCGTGCAGCAAAGCCACTAAAATATTTCTCTTAAGTTCTTTCTATCATTTATTTAATCTTGAAAAATGGTTTGCTTATTCTGCCACAGTGAGAACTGAAAAGCAATGTGATAACACTAGTTCAGTTTATATCAAAACTTGCTAGACCTGTTTAAAAACAAATAACCAAGCCCAAGTATAATTTCTGGTCTGAAACTAACCATATAAATTCAGGAAAATAACATATTAAAAAAATACAGGTTGACTAAAAGATTAAATGTATAATGAAACCAGTTCAGCTATTCTCTTTGTTATGAAGATGTGCTAAGATAACATCTTAAGTACTGTACCTGGCTCTGGAGCCCTTAACAGAGAGGTGCCCTTTGCCCAGGGAGGTGGTGGAGTCGCCGTCCCTGTTCAAGGCAGGATTGGACGTGGCACTTGGTGCCATGGTCTAGCCTTGAGCTCTGTGGTAACGGCTTGGACTTGATCTATGAGGTCTCTTCCAACCTTGGTGATACTATGATACTGTAACACTGTAACACAGGAGGGACATGGACCTGATGGAGCAGGTCCAGAGGCAGACGATGAAAATTATCAGGGGGCTGAAACACCTCTGCTATGAACTTTCAGCCTGGAGAAAAGAAGGCTCCCGGGAGACCTAATAGCAGCCTGCCAGTACCTGAAGGGGCTACAAGAAGACTGCAGAGAGACTATTTACAGACGCCTGCAGTGACAGGACAAGAGGCAATGGCTTGAAATGAGAGAAGAGGAAATTTAGATTGGATGTTAGGAACAAGTTTTTTATCAGGAGGGTGGAAGACTGGCAGGGAGGTAGCTGAAGCTCCACCTCTGGAGATAGATATCCAAAGTCAGGTTAGACAAGACTCTGAGCAACCTGATCTAGTGAAGGATGTCCCTTCTCACTCTGGGAGGGTTGGAGTAGATGACCTTTGGAGGTCCCTTCCAATCCAAATCATTCTATGATTCTATGTTAGAGTTTAAATAAGTAAGATTCCAGCTTGCTTTAAACACTGTAAAACACTAAATCCAAAATTTCTCCTTCCCCTCCCCTCCCCAGATATTGCTCAACCAAAGATGCTCCTAATAATGAGCTTCTAAATAATTACACTTGAAAATGCATTCATTGCTTCCTGCTATGGGATAGTGTTGTGCAAACAGCTGATCACATCCACTTCATCTTCACCCACCTTAAGTGCACAGCTCAGGAACCCACAGCAGAAATTATTATTTTTCTACACTGTGGATGTGCCCTTGCAGATATGGAACTAAACCATGGTCATTTTTCTCTGAAATTCATTATAAAATAGAAAATCTGCAAATTCCTGCAGTGCCTCTGAGGTTAATGAATAGATCTGTCTTTGTTTTATTCTTCCCTGGTTTCAGATGCTGTTGATTACAAAATTCTTCAGTGAGGTAACCTTTTCAGAGCACTAGTAAGTGGAAATCTCAGATGAGGCTAATCCTTGATTTGATAGTTTTACAAAGGTTATATAGTGGACTCCACTTTAACAGGATGCCAATTGTCCAGACAATCCTGACAAAAGCTGATTTTCCAGTCTAAATCTATTTTTGTATGGCATGTTAAGCTCAGTGGAGGGTTTGGGTTTTTTGTTGTTGTTGTAGGTTTTTTTATTTTCACATTGACTGTTTCTGACCGCTCCTAACAAACTCCTTCCATGCTCTAATAATTTTCTTCATATATTGTTTTAAGTGCTGAAGATGTGCATGAGACGTTGAAAGCAGATGAAAGACTGAAAGAGCTTTCAGCTCACAGATGAGGCTATGGCCTTGTAAACAGGTCTGCACCTATCCAGCTTTGTGACAAGTTCCAAACAAGTGTGATCCTGAACCACATCTGATTCTGTGCCATTTGAAAGAGTAAGAATTTGGAACTGAATTCAAACTGCACAGAAGCAAGCGTCCTGTCTGTTGCAGAGACTGGATGTACTGCAGTGAGACAGTGAGAGGAGGCAGCAGTGTTCAGACACACAGGACATGAAGCTGTAAGAACTTAAGAGTTCCAAGTGGAATTAGCCTTAGCAACACTGATTGGTAGGCACTTGTTCTCTAGTGAACTTGTCAGTCCAAAGTCAGGAATTTCTGGCACAGGGAATGCATCAGGGTCCTAAGAATAGGAGACCTACAGAAGCACTAGGATAGTTAAGAAGTCACTCAAGTCAGTGTGTGAGGAAGACCAATGAAGAAAAAGAAAAGGCTGCTGAATGGTCACGTTACTCAAGGAGTTAGAATGCCATTTCTTTATTTAGCATAGGGGAATATGGGTTTACATTAGGAATCCTATCTTCTAATGGCATTTGTCTGAGAAAACAGGCAGAAATTATGTTTCTCTTTTATATCACACCTCATTGAAAAGGTGCAGACTTTTACCTTCCCTTGCATGCCTGATTTGGAAGAGAAATTTCAAAGCAGAACTGCCTTCTCCTGGAAAAAAAAAGTGAACTAGAAGGGAATTATTCAGAGATAACATAACACCCCATCCTCTGGCAACAGGATGCCTAACATTTGATTGTTGACATACAAAGATGTCTGTGAAATTAGTTTCAATAGAGGAACCAAGTAGCAGAATGCCTAATTGGAGAGTCTGCCACACTCATGTTTTCAGCTGCTTGTCATCTTCAGGATGCACACTGGGGATCATTCAGCACCAGAACTCTGGGCACCTAGAAGAACTTACTGGTGGAGTATTTTGGTGCTGAGATCATTGCAGTGCCTTTCAGGCTAAGTAGCAGCTAAGCAGGGCTTTCTGAGGGTCTCACAGCTGGATTTAGAGAACTGAAGTGGCAGTCTAAATTTAGAGAGCTAAAGTGCTGTCTAAATTCCTCTGTGAAGCTATGTGGGAGAGGTAGGAGCTAATCTGCTGCTGGAGGAGGATAGCTATTTCCAAAGGCTTGGACTTTTTAAGAAAGGACGTGCCAAGGCAGCTATTGGGGCACTGAGACTTCAGTACTTGCTTCTGCTCCTTGCTGGCTTGAGTCTGTGCTGAGCTAATCAAGCCAAACAATTATGTTTCTTGTAAAGACATACAGGGAAATTCTTGTAAGGAAGTACAGAGATGTAATCACTGCCAGTCCAAGGTCTGCCTAGCTGCTCCGAATCTCTTCCATACATAACAAGGTTCTCAGAACTAAGGTATTTGAATTTAGATACCTTAAGTAGGTGCTGTCTGTGTAGCCTGAAATAGACCACAAATGAGAGATCTGGTTGCAGTCAGTTTAGTTTCTGAGTTTCTATACATCACTTTCTGCTTCCCAATCTCTTCTTCCTTTCCTTTAAAGGCATGTAGGAAACTAATGAGCAAGCTGCCACCTCTACAAAATATGTCCTTCACCAGCCTTGTTGCCCTTGTCCAAACATGATCCAGATTCTCAGTGTCCTGCTTGTAGTGAATGGGCCAGAACTGAACACAACACTCAAGGTGTGGACCTATCAGTGCTGAGCACAGGGGGATGATAGCCTCCCTGTGCCTGCTGGCCACAGTGTTTCTCACATGAGCCAGGATGCATTGGCTTTCTTGGCCACCTGGGCACACTGCTGACTCCTATTTAACCAGCTGTCAAACAGAACATAGGTATAGGTGATCCTGCTCTGGCACAGGGCTTGGACTAGATGATCTTTTGAGGTCACTTCCACTTGCTAACCTTCTGTGATTCTGTGAACCCTTACGTCTCTCTCCGAGTCACAGCTTTCCAACCACACATACCCAACTCTGTAGCTTACCAAGCGATTGTTGTGACCCAAGTGGAGGACCTTGCACTTGGCCTCATTAAACTTGATAGTTACCCTTGGCTCACCAGTCTAACCTGTCCAGGTCCTGTTGCAAAGCCTCCCTACCCTCTAGCAGATCAGCACAGCCAGCCAGCTTGGTGTCATCTGCAATAACTTGTTCGTTTGTTTCTTGTATCTCTCAGCAATATTTATGCAACAACTCCCTTGCAGAAAAAAGTACAGAAATATCAGAAACAGTGCTTATTTCTCCCCATCATGCATGCCTGCTGTACCTAATGGTATTGCAGTAGTAGTAATTTCCTCAATAGTGGTTCATTACCAGCAGTTAGCTACCCCTTCTGGCAATTAGTTAATTACCTTGCCTTCATCTATGGTGAATGGAAACGGCTAGCAAGGGCATTGTTTGCTCAATTAACCAAAAGCAATAGACACATGCTTGGTAAAAACTGTGGAAGGAAATCCCTCCAAAATGCACTCATCTTAGTTTTTCCTAGGAGCTGTGCAGTCTGAAATGATAAATTGAAGAAATTCAGAAGAATCAACATGCTTTGGTTTGGGATTTTTCTTAACATAAGTACCAGGACAACAACATTCTTCTGTAAAAGGCAAGCTCCTGAGCTCAGTTGAGGTTTGTGGTATTTTGAGAGCTCAAACTAATGCAACGATGAGCAGCTCAGGACAGGATGGCCTCCAGGATCCTGCGAGCTGGATGTAACCCAGGGGATGAATCTGCTTGGCCAGCTGCCTTTCCCTCTGAGGAGCTGCCATGGCTTCCTCCACGTGGGCAGAAAGATGGATGGATGGGGACATAAACCTCCTACAGAGGGCCCAGCAAAACCTCCATATGGCTCATGCAGAAAAGACACGGCAAAGCTGGCATCCCTCCTCAGCAAAAGGACTGGCCGGTATCTCTCTCTCCTTTCAGCCCTTTAGGCTTCAGCTACTCTAAGCTGTGTAATATCCACAATAAAAAAGCTTCCACCCAGCCACTTAGAAACAGTTGCTGGCTAAAAATTTTTCAGTAAAAGATGCCCTGTTACAAAATGACTTTTTAATTAGAAGAGATGACTTTCATTCAAGCAGCAGCTGATACAGTTTATCATTTTTCTCCTTTTTTCGGGGGAGGCAAAAAATTTACTGCTTAATGCTCTCGATGCTGGATTGGTTAACTAACAGGAACCATGACTGGTACAGTCTAATGCCAGTCCTTACTTTTCCCCCTACGTTCTTAATGCCTCTCAGCTCTTTCTGTTGGACCATCAGGACCTGAACTGACTCTATGTGTTTCCCTTACCTTTTCCCCTACATTCTTAATGCCTCCCAGTTCCTTCTGTTGTACCATCAGGACCTGGGCTGACTCTAAATGTTTCCCTTACTTTTTTCCCTACATTCTTAATGCCTCCCAGTTCTTTCTGTTGCACCATCAGGACCTGGGCTGACTCCACATTTTGACATATGACTAAAATGCCACTGCATGACGTGGTGCTTCCCCCCCTCCATTTAATTTCCCTATGTGTTACAATAATTGATTCACCTGTAAATGACTCCCAACTCTTCACAACATCTAAAAACTAGCACTGGCTTTTCTTTCTTTGTTAGTGAGGACAGAAAAAAGCAAAATCTTCTTCCCTGATCCTCCCACCCCAAGTCATTAAGTACCATCATTTCCTGGTTACGAGCAGAAGGAGATTTTACAAGTCTTGAGGTATAAAATGTGACAATATTTCTCATGGCTTTAGAACTAAACATAAGCTACGCCAGGGGAAATTTAGGCTTGAGGTGAGGAGAAAGTTCTTCACTGAGAGAGTCATTGGACACTGGAATGGGCTGCCCAGGGAGGTGGTGGAGTCGCCGTCCCTGGAGCTGTTCGAGGCAGGATTGGACATGGCACTTGGTGCCATGGTCTAGCCTTGAGCTCTGTGGTAACGGGTTGGACTTGATGATCTATGAGATCTCTTCCAACACTGGTAATACTGTGATACTGTGATAAGCATGTTAGAAATGTAGAATTCTGGTTATTTTAATAACAATTAAAATGCATCTCAGGAAAAAAAAAAATAAAGCCAGATTTATTTTCTTCCTCAGAAAGTGTCATTGGTGGCCATCCCATATAAAACTCCTCCTCATTTTCTTCTTTACAATTCATCTAAACAAATGAATCCCACAGACCTTCACCTGCAGTTTCTAAATTAATCATGTTTCCTATAATCTTCTTTGATCTCTCCTAACCCTACATGAACAGGCTTTACTTTACCTTTTGCTCTTTGGCAATCTCCTCGAAGGAAATTTAAGGTATAAAATACATGAAGGTGGAGATATCTTACATCTAATTCATATTATTAAAGCCTAACCTATTAAACAGGTTAATATCAACACCAAGAGCTACTATAAATAAAAGCAAAATACGGATTTTTAAACTGACTAAAATAAACTGACAATAAAAACTGATCTGTACAATATTTCAGAATCAATAAATCCCATGCCTGGAAGACCACTCCAGCTCTTTGGCTAAACTCTGATTAAATGCAGATGGAAACAAATCCCTGTGGGCTCACCATTCTTCATTCTTTGCTGTCTATCAGTTATCACACAATCATAGAATCATAGAATGGTTTAGGTTGGAAGGGACCTCAAGGATCATCCAGCTCCAACCCCCCACCATAGGCAGGGACACCTCCCACTAGAGCAGGTTGCTCAAGGCCTCATCCAACCTGGCCTTAAACGCCTCCAGGGAGGAAGCATCCACAACCTCCCTGGGCAACCTGTTCCAGTGTCTTACCACCCTCACTGTAAAGAACTTCCTCCTAACATCCAGTCTAAATCTCCCCTCTTCCAGCTTAAACCCATTACCCCTTATCCTGACATTACCAGACCTTGTAAATAGTCCCTCCCCAGCTTTCCTGTAGGCTCCCTTCAGATACTGGAAAGCCAATGTAAGTTCTTCAAACCTTGGAGAATTAAAGCACATTTAAGTGACCAAAAAGTGTCTAGATTCCATGCTTTAGTCTGTCAGAAACCTCTATGACAATAGGTTGAGGCAGTTTGGGTTGTTTAGCCTAGAGAAGAGTTTAGGGGGACCTTAGAGCTGACTTCCAATGCCTGAAGGGATCCTGCAGGAAGGCTGCGGAGGGACTTTTCATCAGGATATCTAGCAACAGGACAAGGGGGAATGGTTCAAAGCTGAGGAAGAGAAGGTTTAGACTGGATCTTAGGAAGAAGTTCTTCAATATGAGGGTTGTGAGACTCTGGAATAGCATGCCCAGTTTGTGAGTGTCTCCTCCCTGGGGATGTTCAAAGCTAGGCTGGGTGTGGCCTTGAGCAGCTGAGTCTAGTTGAGAGGTGTCCCTGCCCATGGCAGTGAGGTAGGAGCAGATGATCTCTGAGGTCTCTTCCAATCTAAGCCATTCTAGGATTCTATGATTAACTTAGAAATTTTGACTAGGAAATTGAGTATTTGCAAGCACTGAAGTTCAAGATGATAAACCAATTGTCAGATGACAATAAAACCTCTTTAAAACAAATTATTTAGCCCAATGGATGCTGTTAGGTATTTAGCTGAGAGAGGAGTGAGGATCTATACAATTTGTCTGTAATAAGCTCTACTCAAAGAACTCAAACAGCTTTTCATTGACTGAATTGAACTCTTTTATACTTGCAGCAAGAAAGGAGAAGATTCTGTCCATGATTCTGGAATGGTGTGTTGTTTAAAAAGGGCATTTTCTCTGCACTCTGCCCACACTCTTGAATGAAAGATCATGTTCCAGCTCAGCGTGAAGACAGATCACGCCTAAAGTAATATGCCACTTTATACAGCAGATGGAGCCCAGTAACTCAGACTAGCTCAGGAAAATGACCACAAAAGAAGTCTTTTAACATGAAAGGGAAGCAACACAGCACAAAGGCAGACATTTTTCTTCTTCACAGTATATTCTCAGCAAGCTTACTCCTTACCAAACTAAAAAAAAAATCCCTTTGTCATAAATGTCTCTCTCTGCCACACTGCAACAGAGCAGACATGCACCACTTAAAGATGTCCAGTAATATCTCTGCTACAACCCTTAGAAAGGGAACACTGGAGATTAATGGCTTAGGAATAGCTTTTTTTCCATCCTAAGGGATGCAATTCATCTGCTCACTCATCTGCAGAGTGCTGCTCTTTATACTGCCCTTGTAAGTTTCTCCGAAACACATGATGGAGATTTTCAAAAGCACAGTGTTGGTGGCCTCCCTTCCTTCCTGCTGCAGTCAAAGGGATAAGCCTCCTTGATTTTCAGTAGGAGCAAAGAACTGCAAATTCTGGTTGTATTTTCTTCTATCTTTCTGACATCACAAAATCACAGAATCACAAATCACAGAAACATTCCAGTTGGAAAAGACCCTAGGATCAAACTGTTATCCCTACTCTACAAAGCTCATCCTTAAACCTCAAGTGCCACATCCAAGTGACTTTTAAACACATCCAGGGTTGCTGATTCAACCATCCCCTGGGCAGTCCACTCCCATCTTTAATATTAGTTTCTGAAAAAACCCTACCTTGTCACCAGACAACCAACAAATCTCAAACAAAATAGTCTGCATGTTACTTATCTTGTTATTTCCAAGTACAGAAGCTATAACCATAAACATATTAACACATGATATTAACATATTATAAATAAAAAAAAATCAGCAGTGTAGATTAGGGGAGTGCTTTTTTTTCAATTTCCCTGAAACTGGATTTATGAGGCTGTAAGAACGAAGAGAGGAAGCATCTAAGCCATTTTGTAGGACACTTCCGAATGGCAGCATCCAGGCTGCAGAGAAAATGGCTGATTTCCACTATAAACAAACAAACAAAAAAAAGGCATTAGCTTTGCATAATAGCCTCAGGGCTGGTTTCAGCTGCATTATGTCACATAGGGATGAATGTGAGAATTGCAAGGTGATTTGGGGTGAAAAGCACAGTATGCTTCCTAAACTAGAAAACAGACAAGACCTATCAATGCATTCTGATGACACCTCCAAAAGCATCCAGGAAATAACACATCTCCTTAAAAGCCTTCATAAATCTTTAACACCTTTGCAGAAAAATACCTGTGTCCTTAGCACTGAAGATTTGGTCTGGATTAGGACTCAGGAGATGTGTTTCTCAGCCTAAAACCGCAGCATCCTCTGTGTGTGTACAAAAGGCATCTTTTGACACTCGGCACTCGCAGTGCTTGTCAGTTCCGTGGCTTTGGCTTGAGGCTCTCAGATAGTCATGAGACAATCTAAGGGAGTAGCCAGAGGTTTGAAGTTAACAAAAAGTGATTGAGTTTATATCTAGGACTATGTTAAATAAGGTCAGGTCAGCTGGTTTAAGGAAGCAAACTATTTATAGCTTGTGCTGTTTCTGAAGTAAGAACTTTTCATAGAAAAACAGGTTAGAGCACTCAGTGTGTCACTCAATTTGTCCCTTAAGTCAAAGATAAGTGTTTGTGAGAGGTCATTCAGAGCTATGGAGCCTTTCAAGGCCTGTCTGGATGTGTTCCTCTGTGATCTGTGTTAGATAGTATTGTCCTGTTCTGGCAGAAGGGATGGACTTGATGATCTCCTTGGGTCCCTTCCAGCCCCTAAGGATCCTGTGAACCTGTTTGGTTTTTTTATACCTATTTATCCTGTCTTAGCAGAGTTATTTTGTCGATGGAGGAGGAAACTAAATGTGTTCGTGGAACTTTCTATGCCTCAACTTCCACCCATTGCCCCTTGTCCTGTTATTTGGCATCACTGAGCAGAACCTGGCTCCATCTTCAGGGCACTCACCCTTTATAAACATCAATGAGGTCACCCCTTAGTCTCCCCTTCTCCAAGCTCAAGAGCCCCAGCTGCCTCAGTCTCTCCTTGTAAACTGAAAACAAAACAAAGAGAAAAATGATAGAAACTCAAAATATTTGGTAAATCAATAATTAATTCACCATACTACACACAGAGAGGCTTACAGAGAACTAAAATTAGTTAAATACATTTTTGAGCAAATGTTACCACTGACTGTTAAGTTGGGGAAGAGGTAGGGCCTGCACTGCAGGAATATTCCATTAATATTAAGTGGCCTGTCAGTAAGAGTTTTCAAGAATGTCATATTCTCTTAGTGTCAAGGTACTAGCAGAGATCTGTCTTCTTAGGGACAGAGAATATCAACTCTATGACAGACCAAGGGATTGCCTGTGAAACAGAACTTTAAATGGTAGCTGCATGATACTGAATAGAAGGCTAAAAAAAGAAAGAACAAGAGATGTTGTTTCAAGATCTCTGCTGCTGAATCACAGGTAGAGGTACTGAAGTGCCATTTCCGTCAGGTTTGTGCTTGGGCTGCCTTTAGTTAATATCCAGTGAGAATTTATTGAGAACGATTCTGTCTGCTGTACTGCAGTGAGAGTATTTTGTAGGCAGCATTACTTACCATGCTCCTCCACAGCAATAATTAGCTCTAAGGAAACCTTGCTTGACCAGCTAATTCTGACAAGAATCATCAGATCTTCACACTCTTGCAACAAAAAAAAAAACAGACGCAGAATACTTAGGTGCAAGCCCTCAGACAAATGTAACAAGCTGCATGTGGTCAGTCATGCAATGAATGAGGGACTCAAGAGCTGCTTTCACTGTGTCATTTACAGTGTTATGAATTCACAGAATCAGTGTTAGGGGTTGGAAGGGACCTTGAAAGCTCATCCAATCCAACCCCCTGCCAGAGCAGGATCACCTAGAGTAGGTCACACAGGAACACATCTAGGTGAGTTTTGAATGTCTCCAGAGGAGACTCCATGACCTCTCTGGGCAGCCTGTTCCAGGGGGTTCTGTCACCTTCACAGGGAAATACTTTTTTCTTCTGTTCCTGTGGCACCTCCTCTGCTCCCATTTGCACCCATTGCCCTGCCACTGGCCAGACCTGAGCAGAGCCTGGCTCTGTCCTCCCGACACTGCCCTGCACATCTTTACAAACATGAATAAGCTCATCCCTCAGGCTCCTCTTCTCTAAGCTGAAGAGACCCAGTTCCCTCAGCCTGTCCTCAGCAGGGAGATATTCCACTGCCTTCAACATCTTTGTGGCTTTGCACTGGACTCTCTCAAGCAGTTTCCTGAGGTCCTTCTTAAACTGAGGTGCCTAGAACTGAACATGATATTCCCGATGCAGCCTCACCAGGGCAGAGTAGAGAGGCAGGAGAACCTCTGTTGATCTACTCACCACTCCCTTCCTAATAAACCCTGGTATGCCATTGGACTTCTTGGCCACAAGAGCCCACTGCTGGCTCATGGATGGTTTACCATCAGGACCTCTCAATTTTACCACAGTTAACAGAGAAAATGTACTTACATAACATCCTTTTTTATTTAGTTGCTTACATTAATTTATTTTTCTATTCAAAGTTCATCCAGTCCAATCCCCTGACAGAACAGGATCCAGGAGGGTTTTGAACATCTCCAGAGAGGGAGTGCCACACATTCAACAGAAGCTGTGTTCAGGGTGATAGCTTGAAGATGCATGTACGTGGATAATTGCTAGCACTAAATGAGAGAAGCATGAACGAAAATCCTAATTCACAGAATCACAGTATTAAACAGACTAGAAAAGACCTTTAGGATCATTGAGTCCAACCTATCACCTAACCTTTCTAATTAACTAAAACATGGCACTAAGTGCCTCATCCAGTCTCTTTCTAAACACCTCCAGGGATGGGGACTCCACCACCTCCCTGGGCAGCCCATTCCAATGCCAATCACTCTTTCTGTGAAGAATTTCTTCCTCATGTCCAACCTAAACCTGCCCTGGCATAGTTTGAGGCTGCATCCTCTTCTTCTGTCCCTGGTTGACTGGGAGAAGAGACCAACCCCCATCTGGCTACACTCGCCTTTCAGGTAGTTGTAGAGAGCAATGAGGTCTCACCTGAGCCTCCTCTCCTCCATGCTGAGCACCCTCAGCTTCCTCAGCTGCTCCTCACAGGGCTGTGCTCCAGCCCCCTCACCAGCCTTGTTGCCCTTCTCTGGACACGTTCAAGGACCTCAGTATCTTTCTTAAATTGAGGGGCCAGAACTCGACACAGGACTCAAGGCGTGGCCTAACAAGCACTGGGTACAGGAGTGGAATGACTTCCTTGGTCCTGCTGGCCACACTATCCCTGATAGAGGCCAGGATGACATTGGCCTTCTTAGAAGGCCACCTGAGCACACTGCTGGCTCATGATCGTGCTTCTGCTGAAAGAAGTACATGCACTGCCAAGCGAGACAGCATAGAGATCTTTAGGTATATGCTCCTCTACCTACCATTCTTCACCAGTGATCTGTAAATGATTGTCAGATTTGATGACATAAAAGAGAGTGGGAATGACAAAAGACACAGCAGCTCAATTATGAAGGAAAAGCCTGTACAACCAGTAGCAGTCTAGTGTGGAGACTAATTGTTTGTTTACTGCTTTTGAAATGATGCTTGTTCTACACACAGTGATCAAACACTGCATAAAGAACAACCTCCTCCCTCCAAAAGAAGAAAAAGTCCATGACCTCAGTTATACTGAAGGTAAACTATTTTATGGCAAGTGATTTCCAATTGAACACTCTGCGCTGGACCTGCAGCAGGAGATGTGTGATCAGCCCCTCATTTGTAATGACAAATCAATATCTGATCAAGCCTTTCCAGAAAATGGGATGCAAAATGCTGCTATAAAGCTTGTAATGCTGCAACCAGACTGTGGAGCATGTTAGGGGGGATGCAAAGCAGTGATCAAACACAGCAACGAAGCAAACTGACAGGAACTGTCGAAATGAAACAAACACAAAACCAAAACAGAAGAAACAATATTTTTTACTACTTTCTTAAAGAAATGAATGGAACAAGCTCTAAAAATGAATTGATGGGTGTTTATACCATGGCTATGAGCAGCTAAGCATCTGACAGTTTAAAGCACCATTAAAAATATATAGTAACTCTGAAAATGTATAGGAGAGGTATCTAAAAGGAAGAGATCAGAAGTACAAAATATCAGCTAGAAGCACAGAGTGGTGAAATATTATTTCTTCAATGATACAGAATCACAGAATGGTTTGGATTGGAAAGAACCAAGGATCATCTACTTCCAACCTCCCAATACACACAAAACAAAACTAGAAGGAACATTTTTCAGAAGAGCTGACATCCAGAGTAGACTGACAGGATAGAGAAATGGATATATACGTGGAAAAGCCAGGGCTGAGACGCTGAACAGGCGTAAGAGAAGAGAAACAAAGCAGATAGTAAGCATCAACATCCTTACCACTGACCTATCTCTGCATCACCTGTGAAATTCTCACCGGATGCCCTGTGGAAATGAGCAATTTGTCTTGACCAGAGGGTTATGGTGCATGTAAGACTTCCAGGACACTGGGGCTTGCAACATCAAGCATATCATACGTTACATCTAGCCATGGCTTTCTGAAAGTAATTAGTCCAAACCAACCAGAGGGACACTCATTCTATCACAAGTTTCTAAGGTGGGGAAAATATATCAATGAACTTCCAGTGACTATAAATCAAGCTAGATAACAGCCTAGTATATGCTACTGAAGACAGATGCAGTTAATTTCTCTGCAGTTAACTTATCCTCCATACAGCCATGGAATATTTATTGGAGTGCCTGTGGGAATGCAAAGTGAATGGTAACAACAGATGGATGCTGACCTTGGTTCCCACCAGCTGCTGGCTACCTTATCTCAGAAAGGATAGATACTGGACACCTCGTTAATGAGGAAAACAAGGCATGGTTTATGCTGATGGAGTGGCTTGTCCTTGACTAATTATGCTAATGTGTCGGGGTGTGCTTTGTGCCCTGAGGGTATATTTTGAGCGCCAAAATCATCAATAAACATCTCTGGCATAATTCACATTGAATCATCTAGAGTCCATGTGGCATTGCCTTGATCACATTGGTCTGTGGGGCCTTGACCACCCTTCCCAAGGCAAGCTAAACAGGTTTCTGCAACAAATGCCTAATGAAAATGATGGAATCTTTATCCACAACTACACTATGGTCACTCTGAAAACAGTAGAGCAGCTGAGACAGCAACAAGAACACAGCTGGAAGAAGTTACTCTTCTGGTGGATGAAAGCAATACCAACTGTAGCTAGGTATGAGAAATCTAGCAAGGACTCAGTATGGAGGATCTTGCTCAGACGTATGGGTGGAACAAGAGTGCAAGTCATAGAATCATAGAATGGTTTGGCACTCATCCTTTTGTATTTTTATAAACATCAATGAGGTCATCCTTCAGATTCCTCCTCTCTAAGTTCAAGAGCCCCAGCTCCCCCAGTCTCTCCTTGTAACAGAGATGTTCTGTTTCTTTAATCAACTCTGTGGCTCTGTGTTGGACTTCCTCATTTCTGCTGTTTAGTTGCCTGAGACAGCTTTTCACAAACATTAAACCCACATAAATCAGCATAATCAAATAGGGAAGCAAACTTAGCTGTTCAGTCCTGGTTCTGTACCTCTCCATGCCATAGAATCATAGAAACACAGAATGGTCTGGGTTGGAAAGGACCTCCAAAGTTGATCCAGTCCAACCCCCAGGGATATCCTCAACTAGATCAAGTTGTCCAGAGCCTTGTTGAGCCTCACCTTAAATATCTCCAAGATGGGGTCCCAACCACTTCCTTGGGCAATTTGTGCCAGTGTTCCACCACCCTTGTGGTAAAGAACTTGTTTCTAAGCCAACCTTTGTTAAAAAAAGAAGCACCTGATTTGCCTGTCTGAAGAGTGACTTTTTTAATGAAATAAAGCATTGAGAAATGTCCCAGAGGCTGCAAATGACTCAGTGAAGCAGAGCAGCTCTTAAATTCTTATAATTATCTCCTTGGTGAGAAAAGAAATTTTGCTTTCTGCAATAGTTTCTCACTGGTGCATAAATAATGGGATAAAGATGGAGTTCTGCATAGGGTGGGTCCCACCTAGACCCTGCTGAGTGTTATCTGCAGGTTGAGGGAAATTCTTAGAGGATTAATGCTGGGAAGCTAGAGATGTGTCCTGAGTCTATGTTGTTTGTCACAGAATCACAGAATGTTAGAGGCTGGAAGGGACCTCGAAAGCTCATCCAGTCCAGCCCCTCTGCCAGAGCAGCATCTCCTATACCAGATCACACAGGAACACATCCAGACAGGTTTTGAGTTATCTCCAGAGAAGGAGATTCCACAATCACCCTGGGCAGCCTGTTCTGGCACTCTCACAGGAGAAAAAATACTCCTCACGTTTACATGAAACTTCCTATGCCGTAACATTGCCCCTTGTCCTGTTGCTGTGCATCACCCAGCAGAGCCTGGCTCCATCCTCTTGGCACTCACCTTTTACGTCTTTATAAATATTCATGAGGTCTCCCCTAAGGCTCCTCCTTTCCAAGCACAAGATCCCCAGCTCCCTCAGGCTCTCCTATTAAGAGAGATGTTCCTTCCATTTCCTTCATCATCTTTGTGGCTGTGCTGGACTCTCTCAAACAGTTTTATGCTCGTCTTGAACTGAGGGGCCCAAAACTGGACCCGGTTTATCCAAATGGAGCAAAGGATTCAAGCCCGTGTCTCTTAATTTCAAGAGTTAGATGACATAATAACACTTTGTGGAAAGATGGGGGAAAAAACTGCTGGGAAGAATTCAGATCATGCAGTCTCTGCCTCTACCCTGGGTCAAGTTAACGATGGTTAATTTACCTGAATGCTTGGCCCTTTTCAAAGGCAATCTTCTCAATATACCAAGATAAAAAGCCAGAAGTCTCCCAAGTCACCTGGAAATGCTACTTTATATCTGCTGCAGTTGCCAGGCAACCATCATCATCTTCCAGTTACTAAAAATTGTCTGACTGGAGTTGACCTGACTTTTATGCTGTGGTTACCCCTACAGCCTTCCCCAAAATAACAGAATTCTGTCCATCTGCCAGAAACAAAATCCTGTCATTAGACTGAAATTTTGCAGGCCATTAGTCCATAATATGAACTATTGCCTTTAGGTGTCCCGAAGGGATGAGCTGCTAGAGCCACTGATTTATTTCAGTTAGAAGTGAGGTTTTTGCTTTTCAGTGCATGTGAAATTCTTTCTTTCATCTCTTTTAAACAAATATTCATATTGATTCTAAGAATGTGGACCAAGGGACTTCAATCTGCACTGCAGTCTCAGCCAAAATCTCGATTAGACTGGAGAGGAATGCAGCCTATTCTAAAGAATGCAGTATGTGGCCTTCCAGCAATTAAATGCATGCCAGGAATGACCAGAATTTGACAGTCAAGAATGAAATCACATGTCAGTTAGCTCACATTATTTTCACATTTATTTAATATTTATTGCTTCTGTTGCAAAGCAGTCATGAAAAGGAAGCTGCTTTACAGAAGTAGGCAAATATCAGCCCTCTCTTACAATAAGGAGAGATTAAAAGGGAAAAAAAAGAAATGTCAAAGGTTCCAAAAGACAAAGTACTCAGCCTACATTCCTCCTCCTAGTTCAATGACATCTGAAATTCTTAGAGGAACCATCCAGGAAGAAAGTGAGTATTAATCAGGGAGCTGCTGGGGTAATCTTTAGCTCACCTACTTTACCTAGCTTAAATGAATGCATCTGGTTCAAGCCACATTCCCTCTACTGAGAATGGAGAGAGTTCCCAAGGAAGGCTCATCCTATTTGAATAATGTCTTTGTATCTGTCTTGACAAGAGTTAGATCCAATCCAAATGAGTGAGTTAGCCAGATACCTAGCTTTTACACAGCTGAGGTTCAGTGAGATGAATTACTCAGTTTACAGGTAATCAATGAGAAGTACTCTGTAGATGGACTCTAGGGTCACACTGCAACCACGTGCAAGACAGTAGAACAACTCTGGTCTCAAATTCTCCAGCTCTGTGATCTATTCACTGATCACTAACCTTTATGTGGATATCTTTTTTTAAGTGCTAGTGAAAAAAAAAAAAAAGTATTTATGAGATTAAGTCACTCGCTGTTTCTTTCCAGCTTGATTTTATTTCTGTTCTGCAAGCTCCATGTTTTAGACTGGGAAGTGATACAATTGTGTTATAACAACACAATTGTGTTGGAACACAAACCCTGTGAGGAGAGGCTGAGGGAGCTGGGGTTGTTTAGCCTGCAGAAGAGGAGGCTCAGGGCAGACCTCACTGCTGTCTACAACTACCTGAAGGGTGGTTGTAGCCAGGTGGGGGTTGGTCTCTTCTCCCAGGCAACCAGCAACAGGACAAGGGGACACAGCCTCAAGTTGTGCCAGGGGAAGTCTAGGCTGGATGTTAGGATGAAGTTCTTCACAGAGAGAGTGATTGGCATTGGAATGGGCTGCCCAGGGAGGTGGTGGAGTCACTGTCCCTGGAGGTGTTCAAGAAAAGACTGGATGAGGCACTTAGTGCCATGGTCTAGTTGACTGGATAGGGCTGGGTGCTAGGTTGGACTGGATGATCTTGGAGGTCTCTTCCAACCTGGTTGATTCTATTCTATTCAATATGAATTCTACTTAACCCACTTTGAAAAAAAAACAGTGCAAGGGCTGCCAAGTAAAATTATCATATACCAGTGCTAAGTACTGGAAAGCTGTAAGGACCTCCAACAAAACCCACAGTGATTCAGAATCCCTCTTGGCAAAATTACAATTTAGCTTCTACGTTACTTAAAAATAGACAAGCCTCGAAAGAAATATTAAGTATGTTTCTTCCCTACTTTACAGATTATTTGGGATTTGTACAAGTAATATTTTATTCTGAATGTAATGAAATATTGCATTTCTTTCCTTGAGATGCTGGTGTTTACTGACAGTGGATAACAACATTTATTCAGGGATGTATAATCCTAACTTCATTTGCTCACTCACTGCAGAAAAAAACGAATCAAAATAGGGTCTTAAAAGTGATTTATATATGCTGGATCAAAATTCCTGCTGCATATGTCTTTTTTTTTTCTCTATCATATGGAAAAAACTTCCTGTTGAAGTTTCTAGGGAATCAAGATTAATATAATAGCCTTAAGTCTGCAGGTATAAAATGCTGATTGATGTGGTACCTTGTTAAGAAGATCTCTAATACTTCAGCTGTGCTATTTCTAAACTTTAAGATGAGGCCACAGCAGGCAGTGAAGAAGGAGTTTCATAAATATTTGGAGCTTAAGAAATCAACCAAAACTGCTGTTGGCTGCTCTTCTGCTTGTTCTCATTCACCTGCTTGTTTTACTCCTTAACAACAGCATTATTGTGGAGCTGCAGATTGGACGTACAGAGCAGCTACAGACAGTAAACTCCAGTCTTGTGCTGAATTAGTTTTAACCCAGGACACTTTGCCCATCCATACTTCAGAGTAATAATTTTATAAATGTGCCATAGAACATTAGAATGGTGAAGGGAGAGAGACTGTTTAGAAAGGCCTGCAGTGACAGGACAAGCACAAGTGACTTCAAACTAGAGAAGAACAGATTTAGATTGGATGTTAGGAACAAGTTCTTTATCACAAGGATGGTGGAATACTGCAACAGGTTGCCCAGAGAGGTGGTTGGGCAATCTGATCGAGTTGAGGATGTCCCTGCTGACTGCAGGGAGGGTTGGACTAGATGACCTTCAGAGGTCCCTTCCAGCCCAGCCCATTCTGTGATTCTATGGCATGGAGAGGTACAGAACCAGGACTGAACAGCTGAGTTTGCTTCCCTAATTGATTATGCTGATTTATGTGGGCTTAATGTTTGTGAAAAGCTGTCTCAGGCACCTAAACAGCAGAAATGAGAGTCCAGCACAGAGCCACAAAGACGCTGTAGGAAATGGAAGGAACATCTCTCTTACTAGGAGAGCCTGTGGGAGCTTGGAGAGGAGGAGCCTGAGGGGAGACCTCATGAATGATTATAAAGATGTAAACGGTGAGTGCTGAGAGGCTCTGCTGGGTGACGCACAGCAACAGGACAAGGGGCAGTGGGTGGAAGTTGAGGAATAGGTAGTTTCATGTAAACATGAGGAGGACTTTTTTCCCTGTGAGAGTGCCAGAACACTGGAACAGGCTGACCAGGGGGATTGTGGAGTCTCCTTCTCTGGAGCTATTCAAAACCTGCCTGGATGCATTCCTGTGTGATCTGATATAGATGATCCTGCTCTGCACGGGTGTTGGACTGGATGAGCTTTCAAGGTCCCTTCCAGCTCCTAACATGCTGTGATTCTGTGAACCACAAAATGGTTCATATGAGCATGTTTAGTGCTGTTGGTTAATTTTCCTTCAAGCCAACTAATTTGTAATTAGCTTTACAATAATGTGGTCAAAGCAATATGAATAATCAGTGAGTAAACAAACTTTTGCATATGTTTAAGATCAGCAGATTTAGAACAAGCCTGCAGAAGTTCAGCACATCAAATCACAGGGATATTTTGTTTAAATGACATCTGTTGTCTTTAGTATGTGAGTGCTTTCAATGAAGGCATCAGCAGAGCGAGCAATGATGCACCCAGTGAGGCTCTGTGCTCAAAGATGAATGGTGCCTGGAAGTAGGACAACAGCAGAATGTAAGCAGATATGCTAGAGGATATAATGTCAGTAGCTGGGAGCTATTTGGACAGCAAATGCTGCAAGTTTTATGAATGGCTGTCAGGAGCCAATCGTATAAAATAAACCTTACATAAGCCACAAAGAAGCTTGGGAACAGACTTGTGAAATGCTTTGTGTTCCCTCCTCTGGGATCACATGGTAAATTCATGTCTAGATCTGACTCTAGGTGGAATTGATCTTGGTGAAGCAGTACAGTCTCCCCGAATTAAGTCCTAACCTTAGACGAACATAGGAAGGACATGGACCTGATGGAGCCATTCCAGAGCAGAGCCACCAAAATGATCAGGAGGCTGGAACACCTCTGCTACAAAGACAGGCTTAGGGAGCTGGGGTTGTTCAGCCTGGAGAAGAGAAGGCTCTGGGGTGGCCTAATGGCAGCCTGCCAGTACCCAAAGGGTACAAGAAGGCTGCAGAGGGGCTGTTAGGGGCCTCAACTCCCTCCCTGGGCAACCTGTTCCATTCTTCCACCATCCTCATGGTAAAGAACTTGTTCCTAACATCCAATCTAAATCTCTTCTCCTTTCAAACCGTTGCCCCTGGTCCTATCACTGCAGGCCTTTGCAAAGAGTCCCTCTTGTAGCCCCCTCCAGGCTCCGGCAGGCTGCTATGAGGTCTCCCTGCAGCCTTCTCTTCCAGGCTGAACAACCCCAGCTCGCTAAGCCTGTCTTCATAGCAGAGGTGTTTCAGCCCCCTGATCATTTTGGTGGCTCTGCTCTGGACCAAATCCATCAGGTCCATGTCCTTCCTGTGTTGAGGGCTCAAGAACTGGACAAAGATCTCCAGGTGAGGTCTCACCAGAGCAAAGTGGCAGAATTCCCTCTCTCCATATGCTGGCTACACTGCTTTTGATACAGCCCAGGATGCCATTGGGGCTGCACATGCACACTGTTGGCTCCCAGAATCACAGAATCACAGAATGTCAGGGGCTGGAATGGACCTGGAAAGATCATCCAGTCCAACCCCCCTGCCAGAGCAGGATCATCTAGGATCTAGGTAAATAAATCACATAGGAAAGCACCCCAGCAGGTTTTGAATATCTTCAGAGAGAGATTTGACAACTCCCCATGGCAGACTGTTCCAGTATTCTGTCACCCTCACAGGGAAAAAATTCCTCCTCATGTTTCCGTGAAACTTCCTATGCCTCAGCTTCCACCCACTGCCACTTGTCCTGTCATCGACCACCACAGAAAAGAGCCTGAGCTCTATCATCCTGGCACTCACCCTTCACATATTTATGAACATTGATGAGATCACCCCTCAGTTTTCTCTTCTCCAAGCTAGCTCACGTCCAGCTTCTCACCCACCAGCACCCCCAAGTCCTTTTCTGCAGGGCTGCTCTCAATCCATCATCCTCCAGCCTGGATTGATATCTAGGATTGTGCTAACCTAGATGCAGGACCTCACATTTCGCCTTATTAAACTTCATGAGATTCTTTTCAGTCCACAATTCCAGCCCATCCAGGTCCCTCTGGATGCCATCCTATCCTTCAGACTTGCGAACCACACTACTCAGCTTGAAATTTCAGTGGCAGAAGTTTTTCTATCCCCCACTGTCATTTTTTTTTCTTAATAAGTTTAAAACAGGCATGAACTTTGAAACACTTGGCTACTTACATCTTATTTATTTCTATTCTCTTTATGTCTTAAGGTGATTTGGTCAAGTGTGATTGCATCATCAGGCCCTTAACATCAGCAGACCAAATAGGTCTGACACTAGTGAATGAATAAGTACATAGTTGCAGACATCAGCTGTCCTCATTTCATGCTGCTGAAACTGTGGGTTTGCTCAAGACCACTTCACATGCACCATTAGTGCCCTCTGCAGTGTTAGAAGGCAGTTGTGAAATGTTGTATGGTAATGAAGTACAGTGCAAAAGAGTGGCAAAGCTCTAAACATCAAACTTTGAGAATATTCACTGATCCATAGAATGGCTTGGGTTGGAAGGGATCTTAAAGATCACCTAGTTCCAACCCCCGTCATGGGCAGGGACACCTTCCACTAGCCCAGAGTGCTTGACGCCTCATCCAACCTTGCCTTGAACACCTCCAGGGAAGAGACATCCACAACCTCTTTGAGCAACCTGTTCCAGTATCTCACCACCCTCATTGTAATGAATTTCTTCTGAATACTAATCTAAATCTACCCTCCTCAAGCGTCAATCTGTTTCCTGTAGTCCTACCTCAACAAGCCCTTGGAAAAGTCCCTTTCAGGCTTTCTTGTAGACCTCCTTTAGGTAGTTGAAGGCCTCTTCGAGCCTTCTTTTCTTCACGCTGAACAGTCTTAACTCTCATAGCTTGTTCCCAGAGGGGAAATGCTCCAGGCCACTGGTCATCTTTGTGGCACTCCTCTGGACTTGCTCCATCAGCTTTCTGTCTCTCTTATGCTGGAGGCACCCAAACTGGATGAAGTACTACAGGTGGTGGTCTCATAAAAGCAGAGCAGAGGGGCAGAATGACCTCCCTCATGATGCTGGTTACAGTTCTTTGGATGTAGCTCAGCACTTTGTTTCCTTCTGGGCTGCCAGGGACCACTGTCAGCTCAGTTTTTCATTAGCTGACATCTCCAAGTCCTTCTCCTTTAAACCGCTTTTGAGCCACTCTTCACCCAGCCCATACTTGTACTTGAGATTGCCCTGACCCAGTTGCAGAACCTTCCACTTGCCTCTGTTGAGCTCCATGAGGTTGGCTTGGGTCCACCTCTCAACACTGTCCAAGTCCCTCTGGATGGATCCCTTCCATCTGGCATGTCAGCCAGACCACACACCTTGGTGTCATCAGCAAATCTGCTGAGGGTACCTCAATGCCACTCTCACTGTCACCAACAAAGGTGTTCATCAGAACTGGTCCTGGTACCAGTCCATGAAGGATGCCACTTTTCACTGGTCTCCATTTGGACATTGTTGCTAACTGCAACATCTCTCTTGAATTGAGTAGCCCAGAACTGGACACAGTACTCAGGATGTGGTCTGACCAGTGCTGAGTACAGGGGAAGAATAACCTCCCTTGTCCTACTGGCCACACACTGGTCTGATACAGCTCAGGATGCCATTGGCTCTCTTGGCCACCTGGGCACACTGCCAGCTCATTTTCACCCTACTACCTACCAGTACTACCAGGACCTGCCCTTCCTAAACCAATGCTGGCTGGGCTGGATCCCTTGGCCATCCTGTAGGTGCTTTGTGATGGCACTCAAGATGATCTGTTCCATGACTTTGCCGGGCACTGAGGTCAGGCTGACAGGTCTGTAGTTTTGCAGTTCCTCCCTCTGGCCCTTCTTGTGAATGTGCATCACATTGGCCAGCTTCCAGTCTCCAGGGACTTCTCCAGTGAGCCAGGACTGTTGATAAATGATGGAGAGACAGTTGGCCAGCTCATCTGCCAGATCTCTCAGGAGCCTAGGATGGATCCCATCTGGTCCCATGGACTTGTGAGGATCCAAGTGGCTCAGCAGGTCCCTCACTGCTTCCTCCTGGATTACAGAGGGACTATACAGGTCCCTGACTACATCTGCCAGTTCAGAAGGCAAATTGTCCTGGAGACAACCTGTTCCACCATTGAAGACTGAGGCAAAGGAGGTGTTAAGTATCTCTGTCTTTTCCTCATCTTTCATTATTATATTGCCCTCTCCATCTAATAAGGAGTGGAGGCTGTCCTTGCCCCTTCTTTTGCCATTAATGTACTTACAGAAACATTTTTCATTCTCCTTAATAGCTGTGGCCAGCCTAAGTTCTAAATGGGCTTCTGCTGCTCTCATTTTTTTCCTGCAAGACTTAGCAACACCCTTGAACTCTTCCTGGGATACCTCCCCTTTTTTCCAAAGGTGATAAAGCCTCTTTTTTCTCTTTAATTCCTTCAGAAGCTCCTTGCCCATCCAGTCTGGCTGCCTCCCTTGTCAGCTCATCTTCCGTCACAATGGCACAGCCTGCTCCTGCGCCTTCAGGAGTTCTTTCTTGAAGTAGGTCCAACCTTCCTGGACTCCTTTGTTTTTAAGGGCTGTTTCCAAAGGAACTTTACAAGTCAGTTCCTTAAAGTCTGCCCTTTGAAGTCCAGTGTGGAGGTTCTGTTGATGCCCCTCCTGGTTTCACCTTATACTGAAAACTCTATGATTCCGTGGTCACTGGACCCCAGGCAGCCTCCAACCACCACATCCCCCACCAGCCCCTCTCTATTTGTGAACATCAGGTCAAGCAGGGCTGCACCCCTGGTAGGCTCATGTAACAGCTGAGATAAGAACTTGTCCTCCACACACTCTAGGAACCTTCTAGACTGCCTCTTCTCTGCAGTGTTAAAGTCTCAGCAGATGTCTGCTAGGTTAAAGTCACCCACAAGAACAAGGGCAGGTGATCTTGAGGCAGACTCCAGCTGCTTAAAGGATAATAACTCAACCTTTTCTTCCTGGTTGGGTGGTCTGTAACAGACTCCAACTAGGATGTCAGCCTTCTTGGCCTCCTTAATTCTTGCCTACAGGGAATCAACCTGATCATCCTTAATCTCTATTTCCAAGACATCCAGAGCATCCCTAATGTATAGGGCCACTACTCCACCCCTTCTCCCTTCCCTGTCTCTCCTGAAGAGTCTGTAAACTGTCTGTAAAAGTCCATCACTTCCATCCCCTAACAGTCCATGCTTTTGTGAAATCCTCACTTTGGGTAGCTTATACCTGCTGTGCCTCTTCCCTAATGAAAATTGGTGATATGTAAGCTGATTGGGCACTGCATATGCATCACTACATATTCAGTTTGTTTTGATAACCCTTCTGAACTGCCTAATCTCACCCAATACACAGGAGTAAGAACAGCGCGACTTAAGGCAGCAGAGAGAAGTGGCAAGATGGAGGAGACAGAAAACAATCCCTAGAAACATCATTGCAATTTCATGAAGCAGCATCATATCTTGTTTCTTGGGTGTTCCCCAGAACCTTGTTTCCTGGAGCTTATAACAATACAGGGGGCACCATCTAGTGGCCTCAGAAAAATTTACTCAGACTTTGAGACCGTTTTTAACTCCACAAAATCACATTGGATTTAGGACATCAAATGAGCTACTTATGTACAGAACTTCTGATTACAAAACCTTAAAAAAAAAACCAAAACCAAAACCCAAACCCAAAACTGGCACATATTTGGTTATGAAAAGTTAGAAGCTTCTAAACAAGACTTTAGTGTAAGAATCTATCACAAGATCAAATTCTGATACTCCAGTCTCAGGTAGCTGAATAAAGGCACACAGGACCAAGATGTGACATTCTTTTTTTGAAGGGAAATCCCAAGTGCAAATAAATAGCAAAGCCACAGGAGCATCCTGCTTGTCAGATTCGTTGATGAAGCCTTTGATTTCTGCTGCATTGTACATTGACTGCCTGCCTAACACAATGTATTAGAGATTATGCCCTATGTGTTACTGGTTTCTAGGTCATAGTTCTTCCCTTACTTCTCCTCAGATCTTTTACCTTTAGAAACTAGATGAATGATTTAGGGTGAGGAGCTGTTGAATTAAAAAATCAAAGTATTCTTTTCAGCTTCTTCCCCAAACTGAGCTAATTTGTAGCTCTGTTCTCAGTGATTGAGTTGTTTGCATACTCCTAAATCCGTGCAGTTATATGACTGCATTTCCTGTGTCAGCTTTTCCTCAGTCCCAGGTACAAAGGTCAGAGTCATTCAATAATTGTGTTTTACCATCTCCATCTGTATTTATGCCACACAAGGCACACTACTGGTTTTGCTCAGTTTTGGAACTGATCCAGTTGTCTTTCTGTATTATACAGAACAAGATGGACAAAAGCAAGAATGCATTTTACAGCAGATGAGGTTCCAAGAACATCTGCATTGGAGATCTCTCATAATTGTCACTGTAAAATCTCCCTTTTGAACTGTTTTCCTGAATAAAAACTGCTTTGTGCTGTAGCTTGCATTAAGGCTATGAACCTTCTCAGATTATTCAGAAAACAAATGCACTGTTCCTCACTATTTTATCACTTTTCTGGTCCATTCAGGGGATTTAAGAGAAAGTGCTTAACATAATAAGGTATCTCTAGTCCTAAATAATTAGCAAGTCTCCAAAAGCCTGCAAAATGAGGAGAGGTCTGTAGGCAGATAATTTTGTTTCAGAATGGTAAAATGCAACCTGTGTAGAAGTGAAGTGTGTAAATTCCTGGTTTTGGAAGGTAATTCATGCTGACAGGCACACTGACAGATTAAAATTCCCTTCAGTAACAAAAGGATTACTTAATGCCTGGGAGGAGTTCAGCAGAGCTGCCTCACTGTTTCTGCTGCCTGTGCACATGGCCTTGTGCAGGCAGTGCCAGTCTCACTCCGCCTGCACTTCAAGTTACTCATTATCATAGAATAGTTTAGGTTGGTAAGGACCACCACAGGTCATCTAGTCCAACCCCCTTGCAGTCAGAAGGGACATCCTCAATTAGATTGGGTTGCCCAGAGTCCTATCAAGCCTCACCTTGAATATCTCCAGGGATAGGGTCTCAATGATGATCTGGATGAGGGGATTGAGACCAGCATCATTAAGTTTGCGGATGACACCAAGCTAGGAGCAGGTGTTGATCTGTTGGAAGGTAGGACAGCCCTGCAGAGGGACCTGGACAGGCTGGATGGGTAGAGGCCAATGGGATGAAATTTAACAAGGCCAAGTGCAGGGTTCTGCACTTTGGCCACAACAACCCCAAGCAACACTACAGGCTGGGGACAGAGTGGCTGGAGAGCAGCCAGGAGGAAAGGGACCTGGGGGTACTGGTGGATAGTAGGCTGAAGATGAGCCAGCAGTGTGCCCAGGTGGCCAAGAGGGCCAATGGCATCCTGGCCTGTATCAGGAACAGTGTGGCCAGTAGGAGGAGGGAGGTTATTCTTCCCCTGTACTCAACACTGGTCAGGCCACACCTTGAGTACTGTGTCCAGTTCTGGGCTCCTCAATTCAAGAGAGATGTTGAGGTGCTGGAACGTGTCCAGAGAAGGGCAACAAAGCTGGTGAGGGGCCTGGAACACAAACCCTATGAGGAGAGGCTGAGGGAGCTGGGGTTGTTTAGCCTGGAGAAGAGGAGGCTCAGGGCAGACCTCATTGCTGTCTACAACTACCTGAAGGGAGGTTGTAGCCAGGTGGGGGTTGGTCTCTTCTCCCAGGCAACCAGCAACAGGACAAGGGGACACAGCCTCAAGTTGTGCCGAGGGAAGTATAGGCTGGATGTTAGGAGGAAGTTCTTCACAGAGAGAGTGATTGGCATTGGAATGGGCTGCCCAGGGAGGTGGTGGAGTCACCGTCCCTGGGGGTGTTCAGGAAAAGACTGGATGAGGCACTTAGTGCCATGGTCTAGTTGACTGGATAGGGCAGGGTGCTAGGTTGGACTGGATGATCTTGGAGGTCTCTTCCAACCTGATTGTATCTATTAAACAACCACCCTGGGTAACTTGTTCCAGTGCTCCACCACTCTCATGGTAAAGCACTACGTCCTAACATCCTACCTAAATCTCCCCTTCTCTAGTTTGAAGCCATTGTCCCTCATTCTATCACTGCAGGCCTTTGGAAACAGTCTCTCTCCATCCTTCTTGTAGGTTCCCTTCAGGTACTGACAGGCTGCTATTAGGTCTTCCCAGAGCCTTCTCTTCTCCAGATTGAACAACCTTTAGGAATGCTGCTATTACATCTCCCCAGAGCCTTATCTTCTCCAGACTGAACAACCTTTGGAAGGCTGCTATTACATCTCCCCAGAGCCTTCTCTTCTCCAGACTGAACAACCTTTAGGTTAGAAATGGTTAACCTCTCAAAAAAAAACCCAAAACCACAAAAATCAGTTCCCATGATGTGCCACATCCACCTGGTTGTACTGCTTCTGGCTAGGTATGAAGATTGCTATTTTTTGCTTTGTGCTATTCTATGGAGCTGACACATCCTAAACCTTGTGTGAGTGAAGTACAGTGTGTAGATTCAGCAGTCACACCTTGTATTGCAGGGTTTTACAATCTTTGGGTTTGACTAGAACAAAAGTGATTTCTCTCTGCTTCTTCTCAGGGTTACTGTGTGTCAGAATTTGCAATTGCTCCGCAATTTAATGACTAATTCTTTTTTGCCTATGTTATGAAGATATTATGAAATACCACTCCATCCAGATAGTATTTCCTTACTGATTTTAAAATACATCTGACATTTTTCTCTTATTAAGACAATTTTCTCAACACTAAATAGCAAGACATAGTTTCCACAGCACAACAGCCAATAAAAAGAAACAAAATTGTATGCAAAACCTTTCTAGAAATTGAGCTACCTAATAGTGAGTCAATCCCAGATATATGTATCCCCCCCACCTCCTTACTTCAATCCTATTCAACCTAAACCAGCTGCTGCTGGTTTTGTTGCTATGTGAGATTCAAATTAGGAAAGGACATGGTAATAAGAGTTGACAAATGTCAGTTCTCTGATTCAGAAACATCTGAAAATTAGAAGGTAAATGCCAGTGATCTGTGAACACCACAGATGGCTGTGTAGCTGGGGTGGAAACTGAGACTCTTTCTGCCAGCAACAACTATCCATTACTTTGTTCAAAAAACAGTTGTGAAGAGGGTTGAAACAAATCCAGGGGTTGCTTCTGGATCTCCCTGGACTCAAAATGAAAGGTAGCTAAGCTATGGGTATCTGGAGGGTGAGAACTTGTTGTAAGAGGCACTACTGTTAGTGTCCCTTTGCATAAGCAGCATCAGCTTTATGAACCATCATCAGACGCAGCAGCAAGCTCTAGAACAGGGCAGCAGAGAGAGAGATATAGACCACATATGGCTCATGTAAACAGAGGAAAAAGGGAAAATTACCTTCTTAGAGCTGACACCTTGTTCAGTGAGGAGGTAACACCAGGAGGAATTTCTTCACTGTGAGGGTACCAGGACACTGGAGGAGGCTGCCCAGGAGTCTCCCTTTCTGGAGATAATCAAACCTGCCTGGATGCATTCCTGTATGATCTGGGCTAAGTGATCCTGCTCTGGCAAGGAGGTCGGACTGGATGAGCTTTTGAGATCCCTTCCAACCCCTGACATTCTGTGATTCTGTGAACTTTATGCTTGTGTAGTTAGCATCAGTATCACTCAGGAAGCTGCAATTACCTAAGCAGACCAGTCTGTCTCCTAGCTCTAAGTTGTGCTGCCTGTGTCCAGACATGAGTATTTAGCAAAGAAGAAAAAGAACAAGAAATGCCATGACGTCTTGTTTTTAAAGTATGCTTGTCAAAGCTTCAAGAATGCCCATGATACAGCTTTGCCCTTCTCTGGGCACACTCCATCACCTTGATGTTCTTCCTACAGTGAGTGGCCTGGAACTGAACACAACACTTGAGGTGAGGCCTCATCAGTGCTTAGCACAGGAGGATGACTACCTCCTGTCTCTGCTGGCCACTGTGCGTTTAACACAAGCCAGGATGCTAGTGGCTTTCTTGGCCACCTGGGCACACTGTTGACTTGTGTTCAGTTAACTATCAACCAATAACCCCAGCTCCCTCTCCAAGTCACAGCTTTCCGAACACAGATCCCCAAATCTGTAGCTTACCTTGGAGTTGTGACCCAGGTGGGGGACCTCGCATTTGGCCTTGTTGAACTTCATCAGTCATCCAGAAAAATTAGTCTAACCTGTGCAGATCCTGTCGCAGACCTTCATGTGCACCCAGGTGAATTTCATCTTCTTCATCTCCTTCTCTCTGTACACTTGACATCATAAAATGAGCCTTGGAATTCTACAGGAAAAAAAAAATTGACTCTTTCAAGACAATGTGACAGAAGGTATCTACATTCAGCCTCAACATAAAAGCCTCAACCAGATAGCTGAATCACAGAACATTAGAATTTGGAAGGGACCTCCAGACATCATGGAGTCCAACCCCCTTCCAAGGCAGGAACCCTTAGGGTCATTCACACACAAATGCATCCAGGTGGGTCTTGAAAGTCTCCAGAGAAAGAGACTCCACAACTTCACTGGGAAGCCTGCTCCAGGGTTCTGGCACCCTCAGTGTAAAGAAGTTTCTCCTCATGTTCAGGTGAAACCTTCCATGTTCCTGTTTGTAGCCCTTGCTTCTTGTCTTATTGCTGCTGGCCAACAAAAAGAGATTGGCCCCAGCCACTTGATGCCCACCTCTCAGATATTTGTACACATTGATCAGATCTCTCAGCCTTCTCTTCTCCAAGACTAAACAGCCCCAGGGCTCTCAGTCTCTCTTTGTAGGGGAGAAGCTCAAATCCCCAAATCATCCAAGTAGCTCTCCACTGGACTCTCTCCAGCAGGTCCCTGTCTCTCTTAAATTGGGGAGCCCAAAACTGCACACAATATTCCGGGTGTGGTCTCACTAGTGCAAAGTAGAGGAGGAGAAGAAGTTCCATAGACCTGCTGAACAGTTTTCTTGATGTCTCAGGATGCCATTTGCTCTCTTGGCCACAAGGGGGCACATCGCTGTCCCATGCAGCTTTCCAAAGTCTGCACGGAGCTGCTTTCCAGCGGGACAACTCCTAACCTGTACTTGTGCCTGCTGTTGTTCCTCCCCAGAGAATGTCATCAAATACCATAGCCAGAAACATAAAGTTTAAATAAACAGATTTTGAAGTGAATGTTTTGAGAGTATCTATTAGCCACTAGGATTTTGTGTTTGAGCCCCAAATACAAGAAGGATATCGAACTGCTGGAACGAGTCCAGAGGAAGGCCACAAAGATGATCAGAGGGCTGAAGCACCTCTGCTATGAGGACAGACTACAAGAGTTGGGGCTCTTCAGCCTGGAGAAGAGAGGCTTCGAGGGCACCTTGTAGTAGCCTTCCAGTATCTGAAGGGGGCCTACAAGAAGACTGGGGAGGGACTATTAACAAGGTCTTGTAATGACAGGATGAGGAGTAATGGGTTTAAACTGGAAGAGGGGAGATTTAAACTAGGAGTTAGGAAGCAGTTCTTTACAGTGAGGATAGAGAGACACTGGCATAGGTTGCCCAGGGAGGTTGTGGCTGCTCCCTCCCTGAAGGTGTTCAAGACTAGGTTAGATGAGGCCTTGAGTGACCTGTTCTAGTGGGAGGTGTCCCTGCCTATGGCAGGGGTTTGGAACTAGATCTTTGAGGTCCCTTCCAGCCTAAACCATTCTGTGATTCTATGATCTCAGTTCCATTACTTTTTTTCTCATTTGGTGGGCTGCAGTATGTGCTGCACTTTAGGCACAATCCTAGTTCTGATGCTTAAGCAGCCAGCTGAACCCTCACACATATGTGATGCTATTTCTGTGATTATCAACTTTTTGTGCAACCTCAGCCTTCTCACTGGTGGGGCGGTGTGAGAAACAAGTAAGATCTTGATGCTGTGCAAGCACTGCTCAGCAACAGCTAAACCAACACACTTTTCATCACGAACTAGCAGCACAGTTCTGTATTACAAAGAAAATTCTCCCTATCCAAAAGAAGTACAATGGTGTAGATGCCAATATAATGATTTTCCCTTGGCAGACTTCAGGTTTAACAGCATTCAATCAAAATTAATGAGGGTATAGAACCTCCAAACACATGCTTGGGGTTTCTGGCTCAATGTTCCTTGACTCCCTGAGAGGAGGGAGATGAGCAAGCAGTGTGTCCAGGTGGCAAAGAAAGCCAATGGCATCCTGGCTTGGATTAGAAATGCTGTGTCCATCAGTAATAGGGAGGTGATTGTCCCCTTGTACTCGACTCTGGTAAGGCCACACATTGAGCGTTGTGTTCAAAACCTCAATGCAAGAGGGATGTGGAAGTGCTGGAGCCAGCGCAGAGGAAGGCAGCAAAGCTGGGGAAGGGCCTGGAAAATAAGTCTTATGAGGAGAGACTGAAGGAGATGGGGATGTTTAGTTTGAAAACGTGGAGGCCAAGAGGAGACCTCATGGCTGTCTACAGCTACCCGAAAGGAGGTTGTGGAGAGGTTGGTGCTGGTCTCTTGTCATGGGTAAATAACGATAGAACAAGAAGGAATGATCTCAAACTGCGACTAGGTAGGTTTAGACTGGACATTAGGAAACATTTTTTTCCCAGCAAGAGTGCTCAGGCAGGTCCTTTACTGCTTCCTCCTGGATTACAGAGGGACAATTGTCCTTCAGTTGCTTCCCAAGAGGAGAACCAGAAGACCAGCCTCCTCAGGTGTATGTATCCCATTGCTGCAGCCACAAAAGGCCACAAAGGTGATCAAAGGACTCAGAAGCCTGCCATATGAAGAAAAAGAGAAGTGGATTGGTTCAGCCCTGAGAAAAGGTTTAGGGGAGACCTTACCAGCAGGTCATGAGGTGTACATGTCCTTCCATCTAGCAGACAATACCATGAACCAGCTTAGGTTTTCTTTAGCTCTAGAAGTATTGTTCACCTTAAAGGATTCTACCATACAAAAGCAACTGGAATTATAAACCATTTCATATCAACACAGTGGATTTAACCAGAGTGTGGAGCCACTTAGAAGTCCCTGTATAAACAGTAACTGAGATGGCCTTGTTGCCCAACCTAAAGAAGCTTCCTTTGCTGGTGCTTAGATGCTAAAAATCAGACAAATGTGCAATTTAATCCTTTCAGCTTTTTTGATGAGTCAGTTTGATTTCTTTCTTCATTCTATACTACTGATAGGTGGAATTTGATTGCAATTGTAACTTTGATTTGATAAGGGCATTGCTCAATTTCATTCAGCATAATTTAAGCAACAGAGGCTGAATTAGGATGTTCACAGATTATTTATTAACTTGCAGTCAATATCACAGAAGCCTACAGGTCTGATTTCTCCATTAAAATTTCAGTGAGGTTTTCCAGCCTCAGAAGATTAAAATGTTAGCCCAGATGATAAATCTGGAAGCTAAATCTTTGTGTGTGTTTTTTTTTTTTGTTCCCAAAGAACATATAGGTATCATTATTCTTTGTCATAAGAAGGTAAATTGCACTTAAAAACTTTGCAGGGAAGCTTTTGCAGTGTTGTGGAGGCAGGGAATTAATGTGGCTGTGTCAAGAATTATAAACATGGAATTATTTTATTTCCCTGAAAACCCTGCCCCCAAACTATAGATAAAACTAATTTAGGTTTATTTACAGGTTGTAATTTAATCAGGAATTCTTCAAGGGGTGTTACGGACAAATTCAGAGATGCAGGAAGTCAGAAAATGGAAAAGGCTAAGCTATAAACACAATTTTACCCCACTATCAGTCACACTGAGCAGAGAATCTAAGGGAACAGTAGGCTCTACTCACAGGAGTGAGATGGGTATTTGGTGACAATCTCTTGCTGGATTTCTTGCACCTTGGCTGCCTTCTCACACTGCAAGCCATGTCCAATAGTCTGGATCCACATGACAGAAGTCCAGGGCAGGTGGAAAAGCAGTTGAACTCAGAAATGTCTCAAGACATGACTTCCACAAGACAGGGATTCGTGGAAGCGATGCTTCCTTAGCAGTGGCAGGGGAGAGCCAAATTGCTAGGGTCTCCCTCAGCTGGAATAACAGCCAGAAAGTTGGCTGCAGTATGGTCCAAGAGTAGCTGGGTGCAGGTGCCACCAGCAGCTCTCTCAAATGGACCTTAGGACTTTCCAACCTTGCAAATCTGCACAGAATGGTGCAAAAGTGGGGAAAACCATCTAAAAGCAGAGACGGCGCAAAAACCAAGAGCTGTGTAAAAAGGTAGGAGCCGTTCGAAAGCAAGGACGGTCCAAAAGGGGAACTCAGTCATGGCAGGTGTCCTGCCATGACTCCTGTCCTGTTGGGAGCTCTGTCAAGGTGGGAACTCTTTCAAGGCAGGAACCTCACACCTTTTTCCCCTGCTCTACTTATGCTTTTCTAGACAAAGTGTCCATTTGCCATTTTATACCGGGCGTGAAAACCCAGCCAACCACCAGCCTGATTCCAGCATGGGCTTCCACGTGGCTCAGTACACATGTGAAAAAGGTGCCTTTTGCTGTTCCCCCTTCAAGCCTAAGGCGGGGGGGAAAGCAGTTTTTGCACCTTCTTCTCCTCCCCATTCAAATCCACAGGAGAGGGGACAAGAAAGGAATTTGGAGTGCTCCAGAACAAGCCACAGCAAAGTTATCTCTGCTACAAATCAATGTATCTTACAAACAAGCAACAGCCTGTTTAGATCGTGTTTGTATTATATTTGCTCACTCTGCATGAAATTAAACACAAAGCTCTCTCATGTTTCACCACGATTTCTGGCATAATTACCTGGGGGAAGGGACTGAGTGGACCCTCAGCAAGTTTGCTGACGATAGAAAACTGAGGCCGGGGTGGGGATGTGCTGCCATCCAACGAGATCTGGGCAGGCTGAGAGCTAGATGAAGGAAAACCTCATGAAGTTCAGTAAGGACAAGTGAAGGGTTCTGCATCTGGGGAGGAACAACAGCAGGCACCAGTACAGGTCAGGAGTTGTCCTGCTGGAAAGCAGCTCCGTGCAGACTTTGGAGAGCTGCATGGGACAGCAATGTGCCCCCTTGTGGCCAAGAGAGCCAATGGCATCCTGAGGCATCAAGAAAACTGTTCAGCAGGTCTATGGAACTTCTTCTCCCCCTCTACTTTGCACTAGTGAGACCACACCCGGAATATTGTGTGCAGTTTTGGGCTCCCCGATTCAAGAGACACAGAAACCTGCTGGAGAGACTCCAATGGATGATCTGGCGATCTCCCCTGCAAAGAGAGACTGAGAGCTCTGGGGCTCTTTAGTCCTGGAGAAGATGAGATCTTATCAATGTGTACAAATATCTGAGAGATGGGTGTCAAGTGGATAGAGCCAATCTCTTTCCAGTGGTCTGCAGCAATAAGACAAGGAACAATAGATACAAACTGGATCACAGAAGGTTTCACCTGAACATGAGGAGAAACTTATTTGGTGTGTGGGTGCCAGATCTCTGGAGCAGGCTTCCCAGAGAGGTTGTGGAGTCTCCTTCTCTGAAGGCTTTCAAGACACACTTGGATGCATTCCTGTGCAAACTACCCTAGGGGATCCTGCTTTGTCAGGGAGGTTGGACTCAATGACCTCTGGAGGTCCCTTCCAACCTCTAATGTTCTGTAATTCTGTGATATTTTATTCCGTGGCACTAAATATAAATGCTGTTGGAGTGGGCTGTAGACATCTTATTCCCAGGAATTCTACCTGTCTGAGCCTCGCTGATGCTTATTTTTGTGTACACCTGGACCAAGGCAACAAATTATTAACTTCTTTTTGTGACCTGTAAATAGCCACTGTAATTTGGAAAGTAGAGTAGGTTTTGATAAAAAGTACTTTTTTGAATCTAGCATAACTAAAATGTGCACCTATATAAGATTACTTACAGGCAGAAGTAGCAGCTTAGAAAGCAGGCAGTAAATAATCAGAATAACTGACCTTGTGTTCTGCAAGATGTGGTCCTAACAATTACTTCAGCCTCATTAAATAGATTTTACTCCACAGGGCAGATAATATCTTTGCAGAACAACTGCAGTAGTAGAACAGTGACAGCAGAAGATGCTGCCAAACCGTACCTAGAAAGGTTTCAGGACAGAGCCAAATTCTTCTGTGTGCAATGGCTGTGATTCTCCAGAGCAGTCAGTATGGTTATACACATGAGAGGTTAAACACTGACCAGGTTTTTTGCAGAGCTAGGCCAAATATAATGCATAAAATAAACACCCTAGTTGCATAACAACGTAATTTACTAACAATAAATACCATAGCATCAGCTTTGCTTTCAGTATTTTATGGCAGTATAAAATAGCTGCTGCTTGATTCAAGCAAATAGGTAAGCTTGGAGTTTGGGGATTGTTTAGTTTTGGGGGGTTTTAAAATGCAGATGCTAGAGCACCTTTTACTACTTGATCTTGTTTAAAATTTCCTCTCCAGCTCCGGAGATATATCAACTTGCATGCCAGAGTTTGACACTAACATCCAAGATTTATTTGATTACTCCTGGCCTTGCAGTCTTTATTTTGCTTCACGTTGGCTCTCCCTCAAGCACAACTTGAAATGGATTAAATTCAAATAGCTTCACTTTTGACAAATCTCCTGCTAATGATGTAAAAGAGCAATACACTGGGAATGCCTGAATTTATTCCTAACAACAAAATTACGACCGAAGTGGTTTCTGAAATAACATTTACTGATTCAAAACTTTTGGACAGAATTATACAAATGGACTCAGTTCACTACCAGCCCCTCTTGATGAATGCTAATGATGCTGCATTGGAACAAGTCACAGGCTTGAGGTTGTTGCATGAACTTTCAATGTTCAATGTTCATTTTGATAAGATACTGGTAAAGTTCAACTCAAGAGATTTTAGGCACCTAAAAATGTCTTTGTATCAAAACCTGTCTTCTTTAGGATTCTTTCAAAAAACAGTAGAAAGCAAGACTTCGGCTCTAGTGAGGCTGCACCTGCAATATTGTGTCCAGTTTGGGGCTCCCCAGTTCCAAGAGAGACAGAGACCTGCTGGAAAGAGTCCATTGGAGAGCTACGAGGATGATTTGGGGATTTGAGCTTCTCCCCTACAAAGAGAGACTGAGAGCCCTGGGGCTGTTTAGTCTTGAAGAGAAAGCTGAGAGATGTCATCAATGTGCACAAATATCTGAGAGGTGGGTGTCAAATGGCTGGGGCCAATCTGTTTTTGGCGGTCTGAAGCAGTAAGACAAGTAACAACAGATATAAAGTGGAATATGGAAGGCTTCACCCGAACTTGAGGAGAAACTTCTTTACAGTGAGGGTGCCAGAGCCCTGGAACAGGCTGCTCAGAGAGGTTGTGGAGTCTCCTCTGAAGATTTTCAAAACCTGCCTGGATGTATTCCTGTGTGACCTGCCTTATGTGATCCTGCTTTGAGGAGGGGGTTGGACTCAATGATCTCTGGAGGTCCCTCCTAACATCGTGTGATTCTGTGAATTACCCTCTGGAGGACTCAGGTTTTTTGCTACAGCTGTATTGTGGGATGCGCAGAGGTGCCCTTACTACTGAAAGCAGGGAGCTGGCTGCAGTGCAAGACTCAAATTTTAGGTTCCCTCTCCAGCGCTTCCAGTCAAGACCCTGTCACACACTTGAGCCTGAGCTGGGCAACTGTCCTGCTGGTTTCACATAACCTCTATTTACTGTTCACAATGGTAACCTCACAGGAACCCTAACCCTGGAATTTTTTAAGGCCAGGCTAAATGGGGCTCTGAGCAACTTATCTAGTGTGAAGTGTTCCTGCCCATGGCAGGGGAATTTGAGCCAGATGATCCTTGGAGTCCCTTCCAGCCCTGACAATTCTATGATCAGTTTTCCACCTTCTATTATATTTGGTTGGTTGGTTGGTTAGTTGGTTTTGCACTCAATTCATGAAATAGAGGCAGCTTCCCTGACAGTTGAAACTGGTCTAAAGTGTGATGGCATTGGCTAGCAAAGACTGTGAACATTTCAAAGTGGTTAGTGGTTGTCTCACATCTCCACAATGTTTACTGTTGTCTTAGTGATCTTTTTTCCCCCAAAAAGGAAGTAATGATTTGTATGTCAATTTCACAGGAATTGTGGTGCTATAGAGATATCAGACTAATAATGAAGTCACCCACAGCTATTATACCACTTATAAGGATATAAACCCAGAGTCCCCAGTAAATTTTTAGTGCTAAGTTTCTTACCACCATTTATATACTACACAATACATAATGTGTAGGACAAAGTTTTCATTTATACATTTTTTTTCTTCCCAAATCACCAGGCAGCCCACTCCAATGCCAACCACTCTTCTCTGTGAAGAACATCCATCCTAAACCTGCCCTTGCACAACTTGAGACTCTGTCTTCTTGTCCTGTCCCTGTTTGCCTGGGAGAAGAGACCAACCCTCACTTGGTTAAAACCTCCTTTCAGGTAGTCGTAGACAGCAATAAAGTCTCCCCTGAGCCTCCTCTTGTCCGGACTGAACAACCCCAGCTCCCTCAGCCACTCCCCGCAGGGTTGTGCTCCAGTCCCCTCACCAGCCTTGGTGCCCTTCTCTGGACATGTTCAAGCACCTCAACATCTTCCTCAACTCACTTCAGTACATCAGAATCTGTATTGGTCCTGAGGAGGTCCAGACTGGATACAACACTTGTGGTACAAACTCGTAAGACTCAAACAGAAGTAGAACAGCATTTCCCCAGACCTCCTGGCTGTACTCATGCCTGACAGACACAGACTTTTACTAAATTACTACATCATTGACTAATGTTTACCTTTGTCATTCCTCATGACCTGGGAGCTCTTTTCTGCAAAGCTGTGCACTAGTTGGTCAGTCTTCAGCTGCACTGCTGCACTTGTCTCTGCTGAACTTCATAAGGTTTCTGCCAGTTCATTTCTCCATTTTCTTGACAGATCTCTGAATGGTCCAACCCCATAGCTGTCCATTAGTATTATCTGCAAAGAAGACAGCATCTATTTAATTATTTATTTTTCTGAGAAGTAGTTCCATTCAATCTGGTTAAAAAATAAGAAAATGTCCACGGAGGTGAAGAGACACACTGGAAACTCCTGTTTATTACATAGAATCACAGAATTGTCAGGGTTGGAAGGGACCTCAAGGATCATGTAGTTCCACGCCCCCTGCCATGGGCAGGAACACCTCACACTAGGTCAGATTGCCCAGAGCCACATCCAGTCTGGTCTTAAAATCTCTGAGGGATGAGGCTTCCACCACCTCCCTGGCCAACCTGTTCCAGTGTCTTACCACCCTCATGGAGAAGAACTTCCTCTTAACATCCAATCTGAATCTACCAACTTCTAGTTTTGCTCCATGTCACGGAGGGGAAAAATTAATTAATGCAAGAGGATATTTATAAATATATATATATTTATTAACTGCAGTATTTTTAAACTCTCGCCACCCCCAACCACTAAACTTATAACATTTATTCTTACATGGTTATGAAGACACTAAGGGCATATGTATCAAACTCTAACTATTATAACAACTAGCATACATTCAAAATATTAAATACAGAGTTTTCCCCGCGGCTACTGCC